>JAUMJJ010000623.1:0-80517 GCA_033556795.1 Tapera naevia | reverse complement strand
GGGGGAGCCTTGGGAGGGCAGGGGGGGGGTGGTAACGGCACCCAAAGACACCCCCACCCCCCCGGACCGGGTGCGAAAACGGGGGGGGGGAGCGGCAGGTGAACGGGGGGGTCCGGGGACTGAGATAACGGGGGGGGGGGGGCGGGGGGGGGCAGGTGTCCAGGTGGCTCAGGTGTTTTGGGGGGGATCTGGGGTTGAGGTAATGGGGGGGGGGGGTACAGGTGTTTGGGGGGGGACCCAGGGGCTGAGGTAGTGGGGGGGGTGCAGGTGTTTGGGGGGGGATCTGGGGGCTGAGGTAAAGGGGGGTGCAGGTGTTTGGGGGGGACCCGGGGGGTGCAGGTGTTTGGGGGGGACCTGGGACTGAGGTAGTGGGGGGGGGGGGGAACAGGTGTTGAGGGGGGGACCCAGGGGCTGAGGTAACGGGGGGGTGTACAGGTGTTTGGGGGGGACCTGGGGCTGAGGTAATGGGGGGGTTGCAGGTGTTTGGGGGGGGACCCAGGGGCTGAGGTAACGGGGGGGGGTGCAGGTGTTTGGGGGGGGATCTGGGACTGAGGTAACGGGGGGGGACCCGGGAGGTGCAGGTGTTTGGGGGGGGGACCCGGGAGGTGCAGGTGTTTGGGGGCATCTGGGGGCTGAGGTAACGAGGGGGGGGGGTACAGGTGTTTGGGGGGGGATCTGGGGGCTGAGGTAACGGGGGGTGCACGTTTTTGGGGGACTCGGGGGGTGCAGGTGTTTGGGGGGGACCTGGGGCTGAGGTAAAGGGGGGGTGCAGGTGTTTGGGGGGGACCTGGGGCTGGGGTAACTGGGGAAGGGGGGTGGGATAGAGGGAGGGGGGACCCAGGG
Source organism: Tapera naevia (assembly GCA_033556795.1). NCBI lineage: Eukaryota > Metazoa > Chordata > Aves > Cuculiformes > Neomorphidae > Tapera > Tapera naevia. The sequence goes on along the minus strand of JAUMJJ010000623.1, from coordinate 79,674 downwards.
TATGGGGTGCTTGGGGGGGGGGGGGGGGTCTGAGACTGAGGTAACGGGGGGTACCCAGGACCTGAATTGATTGGGGAGGGGGGGGGGTGCAATCCAGGTGTCCAGGGGTGTCAGGTGTTTGGGGGGACACACCTGGAATCTGGGGGACAGGGCTGTTTGGGGGTGTTCGGGGGGGGTGGAGATTGAGGTGTTTGGGGGGGGCTGAGGGAGGGACCCAGGTGTTTGTGGGGACAAACTCATGTTTGGGGGGGGTCGGGGGGGGGTGACACGTGTTTGGGGGGTGGGGGCTGTACTGAGGGGGGGACTCTAAGGTTTTAGGGGGGGTCCCATGCGTTTGGGGGGGGGGTGTGTGCTGGGGGGGGTCCCGTGTGGGTGTCAGGGAGGGGGGGGGTTGTGCTGGGGGGGTCCCACGTGTTTGGGGGTGTCAGGGAAGGGGGGTTGTGCTGGGGGGGTCCCACGTGTTTGGGGGTGTCAGAAAGGGGGGTTTGTGCTGGAGGGGGACACCCACGTGTTTGAGGGGGTCGGGGGGGGTCCTGTGTGTTTGGGGGGGCGGGTGGATCTGTGCTGGGGGGGTCCCACGTGTTTGGAGGGGTGTGTGGGGGGGAGTTGTGCTGGGAGGGGTGCACGTGTTGGGGGGAGGGGGAGTCTGTGCTGGGGGGGGGTCCCACGTGTTTGGGGGTTCAGGGAGGGGGCGTTTGTGCTGGGGGGGCACGTGTTTGGGGGGGGAAATCTGTGCTGGGGGGACCCACGTGTTTGGAGGGGTCGGGGGGGGGTTCTACGTGTTTGGGGGGGGTCAGGGAGGGGGGGTTTGTGCTGGGGGGGTCCCACGTGTTTGGGGGGGTCGGGGGGGGTTCTACGTGTTTGGGGGGGTCGGGGGGGGTTCTACGTGTTTGGGGGGGGTCAGGGAGGGGGGGTTTGTGCTGGGGGGGGTTCCACGTGTTTGGGGGGGAACTATGCTGGGGGGGGTCCCACGTGTTTGGAGGGGTCGGGGGGGGGGTTCTACGTGTTTGGGGGGGGGTCAGGGAGGGAGGGGTTTGTGCTGGGGGGGTCTCACGTGTTTGGGGGGACACTCTATGCTGAGGGGGGGTCCCCCGTGTTTGGGGGGGTCAGGGATGGGGGGTTTGTGATGGGGGGTCCCCCGTGTTTGGGGGGGTCCCCCGTGTTTGGGGGGGTCCCCCGTGTTTGGGGGGGAATCTGTGCTTGTGGGGGACACCCAGTTGTCTGGGGGGGGGGGGGGGTGCAGCAGCACCGGGACTCCCGGTCCCGAGGAACGCGGGGTTGGGCTGGCTCGGGACCCGCACGGCCGCTCCCCCTCAGCCCCTCCCGTGCCCGTTCAGCCCGGGCACCGGTGGGAGGGGAGGAACCTCTGCCGGGCTCGTTAACCGGCGGTGCAACGAGCAACCCCGGGATCTCCACCGGGAGCTCTTCATCTCCCTCTCCGGTGTCGGGGGCTGCGAGCGCGGTGGTGCCGGGGGTCGTGCCACCCTCTGCCGGGGGTCGTGCCACCCTGTGCCGGGGGTCGGCAGTGTCGGTGGGGACCGAGGTTTGGAACGGGACCGGGAACGGTTGGGGGGGGGGGGGGGGGCGGGGGAAACGGGTCCGAGCCGGGGCTGGGACCGGGTCGGGGGTGAATGGGACCGGGTCCGAGCCAGGACCGGGTCGGGGGTGAATGGGACCGGGTCCGAGCCGGGACCGGGTGGGGGGTGAATGGGACCGGGTCTGAGCCGGGACCGGGTGGGGGGTGAATGGGACCGGGTCCGAGCCGGGACCGGGTGGGGGGTGAACGGGTCCAAGCCAGGACTGGGGCTTGGTGGGGGGTGAACGGGTCCGAGCCCGGTCCGGGGCCGGGTGGGGGGCGAAGGGGACTGGGGCTGGGGCTGGAACCAGGACTGGGACCGGGTGCGGGGTGAACGGGTCTGAGCCAGGGCCGGGACCGGGTGGGGGGTGAACAGGACCGGGGGCGAACGGGACCGGGTGGGGGGCGAACGGGTCCGAGAGCCGGAGCTGAGTGGGGGGCGAAGGGAACCGGGGCTGGAACCAGGGCTGCGAGTGGGTGGGGGGCGAACGGGACCGGGTGGGGGGCGAACGGGACCGGGTGGGGGGCGAATGGGACCGGGTCCGAGCCGGGACCGGGTGGGGAGTGAACGGGACCGGGTGGGGGGCAAACGAGTCCGAGCCAGGACTGGGACCGGGTGGGGGGCGAAAAGGACCTGGTCTGAGCTGGAGCTGGGGCCGGGTGGGGGGCAAAGGGGACCGGGGCCGGGGCTGGGACCGGGTGGGGGGCAAACAGGACCGAGTCTGAGCTGGGACCGGGTGGGGGACGAACGGTTCTGAGCCAGGGCCGGGTGGGGGGCGAGAGCGGCGCCGCCGTCCCTCGGAGCAGCTCCTGGTTCACCCCAGCACGGTTTGCCACCGGATTTCCCTCCGTTGAGAGGAGTTGGCTCACGAATTGATCCCCATGGGTGCCCTGAAATCCCCCTCCAAGGACCCCGGAGCTGAATTCCCTCAGGATCCCGGTGTCGGCGGAGCTCTGCGTCCCAACAGAACCCCTCGGCGCGGGGTGTGTGGGGCTCGGAGCCGTGGAAGAGCTCCTTGGGGTGGGGTGTTTGGTTGTCCCAAGGATGGGGGGAAAGAGCTGTTTCTCTGCTAAATGAGCTCGTTAGTGATGGGAAGGAATAATTGGGATCGCTTGAAGGGAATCACCCAGGATCTCAGCTTCGGAGCCGGGAGCTTCCCGGATCCACCCTGAATCCCTTCTGGATCAGAATCCAGAGCCCGTGCTCCCCATCCGAGTGTTTTGCACGGAAGCAGCGTTGATGCCCCGTGAGGAAAGAGAAACCACGTGGAGGGAAACCACGTGGGTGGAGTTTGCCCGGGTTGAGGTGCACTGGGACCCCGTGAGGTTGGCTGGGATGGAGGAGGAGAAGCTGGTGGTGACTTTCCATGATGGGCTTCGGCTCCACCAAGAAGGAAAAACACGCGGTGGGAAAAACACGTGGATGGATTCTCCCTGGTGGAAGTGAGGATGGAGAACCTGGGACCCTGCGGGCTTGGCTGTGGCCTGGGGTGGAGAAGGAAGGGCCAGCAGTGTCCTCTGGCATTCCAGCTCTGCTCTGGAAAGAGGAAAGAGAAACCACGTGGAGGGGAACCACGTGGGTGGAGTTTGCTCGGTTCCAGCGCGCTGGGACGCGGTGAGCTTGGTGGTGACCTGGGATGGAGGAGGAGAAGCTGGTGCTGTCTTTGCTCTGCCACACGGAGAGGGGGAGATAATCCACGGCTGGATTCTGCCTGGCTCAGGTTCCCCAGGAGCTTTGGGGACCTGGTGCTCTTGGCTGTGACCTGGCAGCTGGAGAGACCAGAGCTGTGCTCCTGTGCTGTGGATCCGCCCTGCCAGGAGAGGGGGGAACACCCTGGAAAGGTGTTGGGTGGGGGAAGACTCAGGTGTGGGTGGAACGCGGCCGACTCGAGTGTGCCGGATCCTCTCGAGGGTGCCAGGAGAGCCTGGACACTTGGAAGGGGAAGAACCACCATTGTTGTGCCTCTTGGATCTGCTCTGCCAGGGCTTTGTCCCATGGAAGGGGAAGAATCCATGTGGGGAACAACCTGTGTGATCAGAGCTCAACTCCAGTGCTCCAGGAGCTCTGGAGTCTCCACACTTGACCCTGAACCACCAAGGAGGGGGAAATCCAGTGCTGTTCCGTGCTGCAGCTCCACTTGGACACAGGTTTATCCCATGGAAGGGGAAAAAGCCAAGTGAGGAACATCCACGTGGTCGGAGCCTGGCCCAAGTGCACCAGGAGCGCTGGAGCCCAGACACTTGGAAGACAAAGAACCACCATCGTTGTTCCTCTTGGATCTGGTCTTCCATTGCTTTGCCCCATGGAGGGGGAAGAATCCACGTGGGGAACAACCTGTGTGACCAGAGCTCAACTCCAGCGCTCCAGGAGCTCTGGAGTCTCCACACTTGACCCTGAACCACCAAGGAGGGGGAAATCCAGTGCTGTTCCGTGGTGCAGCTCCACTTGGACACGAGTTTGTCCTAAGGAGGGGAAAGAATCCATGTGGGGAACATCCATGTGGCCGGAGCCTGGACCAATTGTGCCAGGAGCGCTGGAGCCCAGGCACTTGGAAGGGGAAAACCCACCATCGTTGAGCCTCTTGGATCTGGTCTTCCAGGGCTTTGTCCCATGGAGGGGGAAGAATCCATGTGGGGAACAACCTGTGTGACCAGAGCTCAACTCCGGAGCTCCAGGAGCTCTGGAGTCTCCACACTTGACCCTGAACCGCCAAGGAGGGGGAAATCCAGTGCTGTTCCGTGGTGCAGCTCCACTTGGACACGAGTTTATCCCATGGAAGGGGAAAAAGCCACGTGGGGAACATCCACGTGGTCAGAGCCTGGCCCAAGTGCACCAGGAGCACCGGACCCTGACACTTGGCCGTGATTCCACGTGAAGAGGGAAAACCTGGCACTGTTCTCCGTGTCTCTGCTCTCCCAGTGAGGGAAATGAAGAGCCCTGCAGGGAGAAACCCCACGAGCCAAGATTTGGGATCTGAAGGAGCAGAGTTGTCCATCCTGGAGTGTTTGGCCTGGGAAAGGCTCCTTCCTCGCTCCCAGAACCAAGATTTGGGATCTGAGGGAGCAGAGTTGTCCATCCTGGAGTGTTTGGCCTGGGGAAAGGCCCCTTCCTCGCTCCCAGAACCAAGATTTGGGATCTGAGGGAGCAGAATTGTCCATCCTGGAGTGTTTGGCCTTGGGAAAGGCTCCTTCCTCGCTCCCAGAACCAAGATTTGGGATCTGAGGGAGCAGAGTTGTCCATCCTGGAGTGTTTGGCCTTGGGAAAGGCCCCTTCCTCGCTCCCAGAACCAAGATTTGGGATCTGAGGGAGCAGAGTTGTCCATCCTGGAGTGTTTGGCCTTGGGAAAGGCCCCTTCCTGGCTCCCAGGGCGTAGATTGGCCCCACTTAACCGCTTTAGCATTTAAATTGTCCCAATTGGGTGCTGCCTTTGCATGGCTCATGGGTCGATGGGCTGGGGGAAGGGATTCCAGAGCTTGGGAAGCAGCTTTGGAACTTCCCAGCGAGCTCTTGGCTCATTTTGAGGTGCCAGCACGGAGCGAGGAAGGGAAAAGAATCTCCTCCTCCCCCCCTGGTGAGCTTGAACACAACCGAGGGGCGTTTTGGGGAAGGAAAATGGGGTTTCAGGCACGGCTCGTGGATGCTTCCGACTTTTGGGAAGGGGAAAGGTTGGCGAAACCTGGTTTGTTTGGGATGAGCTCGATGGGGGATGTGGCACCCGTGGCCCTCCAGGTTGGGTTTGGGTGGTGGAGGTGTTCTGGGTGATGCCAGGGTGTGGGGCTTCGGTGGCCTTCCCGGCACGGTTGTGGGTGAGCAAAGGGTTTGGAGCGAGGTGGTGGTCCCGGAGGTGGATTCCATCGTGGAGTTGGCTTGGATCAACCCCCCCCCCCCCAAAAAAAAACCCCAAAGCTGTTAGAAATTAACCCAATTTATGGCTTTTTCCCACCCCTTCTGCCCCAGGTGGATCCCCCTTTGGCTTTGGGATGCTCTGGGCTCTCTGTTGGGTTGAGATGCGGCTGCTGTTCAAAAAAGGCCCAACTCCAGGATGGTTTCTCCATTCCTGGTCCCTTTCCCAGTCCCTTTCCTGTGCTGTTGGATATCCTGGGAGTAGGAGGTTGTGTTTTGGGGTGGTTCCTGGCTCTTTGGGAAGCACCCAGGCTCCCATCTTGCCTGGTCTGGAGGCCTCTCCACCCATCCCTTGGGAGATGCTCCGCGGATCCCATCGGATTTAAACCCAACTATGGTTAAAGATGTCACCACCATCCCAGTTCTCCCAGTAAACCAGCGTGGGGGAGAGCTGTTGGCATCACCCTGGTGGAACATCCCTCATCCCAGCGTGCCAACACCACCCCAGAATCCCCCAAAACCCCCCAATTTGGGGGTTTGCTCCCCAAAAAAACCCTGTGGCTCCAAGGGGAACATCCACGGGGCGAGGGAGTCCCACGGGCGACGCCGGAGGAATCTCCCAACCTGGAGAAACCAATCCCCGTGGAGAAGGGAGAAAAGACACGGAGAGATCTTTGATTTATTGGGTGGAATTGGCAGTTTTCACCTTTTCTGGGCAAACTGAGCTTTCCCGAGGCTCCGGGGGCCGTTCCCTGGGGGAATGGGAGAGGCTTTCAGGGTGGCTCCTGGGGCTTTGCTCCGTAGTTTGAGGTGTTGGGCTTTGCTCCATCCTCTCCTCCCTCGGCCTCAGGGTGGGGAAATGTTTTGTGCCAGCTCCAATAATTCCCTCTTCATTTGCATTCCCACCTTGCAGGTATTTATAGGCCATTCCCTGGGTAAATTTAGCTCCTTCCCTCTCCTTTTATCCTCCAGCGACGGCTTTTTAGCGCCTCTTTCCTCCTATTTTACCTTTCTCTGCCCGCCCAGGTCAGGATTTGACCCAAAATCTCCACCCTGGAGCCATCAAGAGCCTTTATTTCTCCTCATTATTTTCTTTCTCAATCTTTTAACTGCCACAGCCTCTGGTGGAAGGAGTTTTGGGGTGAGGGTTTGGGTTTTGGGGGTCCCCAAGCCCTTTGGTGTCTGGTTCTGGAAGGGGTTTTGTGGTGAAGGTTTGGTTTTGGGGTCTCCAAGCTCTTCAAGAGGTCCCCAAACCCTTTGGTGTCTGGTGCTGGGAGGAGTTTTGAGGTGAGGCTTTGGCTTTGGGGGTCCCCAAGCTCTTCAAGAGGTCCCCAAGCCCTTTGGTGTCTGGTGGTGGAAGGAATTTTGGGGTGAAGGTTTGGTTTTGAGGTCTCCTAAACTTTCAAGGTGTTCTCAGGCTCTTTGATGTCCGGTGCTGGAAGGAGTTTTGGTGTGAGGCTTTGGCTTTGGGGATCCTCAAGCCCTTTGAAGGGTCCCCAACCCTTTGGTGTCCGGTGCTGGAAGGAATTTTGGGGCGAGGGTTGGGTTTTGGGGGTCCCCAAGCTCTTCAAGGGGTCCCCAAACCCTTTGGTGTTCGGTGCTGGAAGGAGTTTTGGGGTGAAGGTTTGGTTTTGGGGTCTCCAAACCTTTCAAGGTGTTCTCAGGCTCTTTGGTGTCTGGTGGTGGAAGGAGTTTTGGGGTGAGACTTTGTCTTTGGGGGTCCCCAAACTCTTCAAGAGGTCTCCAAGCCCTTTGGTGTCCGGTGGTGGAAGGAATTTTGGGGCGAGGGTTGGGTTTTGGGGGTCCCGAAGCTCTTCAAGGGGTCCCCAAACCCTTTGATGTCCAGTGCTGGAAGGAGTTTTGGGGTGAAGGTTTGGTTTTGGGGTCTCCAAACCTTTCAAGGTGTTCTCAGGCTCTTTGGTGTCTGGTGGTGGAAGGAGTTTTGGGGTGAGACTTTGTCTTTGGGGGTCCCCAAACTCTTCAAGAGGTCTCCAAGCCCTTTGGTGTCCGGTGGTGGAAGGAATTTGGGGGTGAGGGTTGGGTTTTGGGGGTTCCCAAGCTCTTCAAGGGGTCCCCAACCCTTTGGTGTCCAGTGCTGGAAGGAGTTTTGGGGTGAGGCTTTGTCTTTGGGGGTCCCCCAAAGATGTTCCACCAGCAAATGATGGAATAAGAGATGGAAGGGGGGGGAAAGGCATCATTTTGGGGTGAAACAACTGTTTTTGGGGTCCATCAGCTCCAAGGGCCGCGCGATGGGATCCGTTGTCCCTCTTGGGACCGCAACAAGGTGTCTGGTGGTGGAAGGTTGGGTTTTGGGGGTCCCCAGACTCTTCAAGGGGTCCCCAAACCCTTTGGTGTCCGGTGCTGGAAGGAGTTTTGGGGTGAAGGTTTGGTTTTGGGGTCTCCAAACCTTTCAAGGTGTTCTCAGGCTCTTTGGTGTCTGGTGGTGGAAGGAGTTTTGGGGTGAGACTTTGTCTTTGGGGGTCCCCAAACTCTTCAAGAGGTCTCCAAGCCCTTTGGTGTCCGGTGGTGGAAGGAATTTGGGCGTGAGGGTTGGGTTTTGGGGGTCCCGAAGCTCTTCAAGGGGTCCCCAACCCTTTGGTGTCCAGTGCTGGAAGGAGTTTTGGGGTGAGGCTTTGTCTTTGGGGGTCCCCCAAAGATGTTCCACCAGCAAATGATGGAATAAGAGATGGAAGGGGGGGGAAAGGCATCATTTTGGGGTGAAACAACTGCTTTTGGGGTCCATCAGCTCCAAGGGCCGCGCGATGGGATCCGTTGTCCCTCTTGGGACTGCAACAAGGTGTCTGGTGGTGGAAGGTTGGGTTTTGGGGGTCCCCAAACTCTTCAAGGGGTCCCCAAACCCTTTGGTGTCCGGTGCTGGAAGGAGTTTTGGGGTGAAGGTTTGGTTTTGGGGTCTCCAAACCTTTCAAGGTGTTCTCAGGCTCTTTGGTGTCTGGTGGTGGAAGGAGTTTTGGGGTGAGACTTTGTCTTTGAGGGTCCCCAAACTCTTCAAGAGGTCCCCAAGCCCTTTGGTGTCTGGTGGTGGAAGGAATTTTGGGGTGAAGGTTTGATTTTGAGGTCTCCTAGACTTTCAAGGTGTTCTCAGGCTCTTTGGTGTCCGGTGATGGAAGGAGTTTTGGGGGTCCCCAAATTCTTAAAGAGGTCCCCAAGCCCTTTGGTGTCTGGTGCTGGAAGCAGTTTTGGGGTGAGGCTTTGGTTTTGGGGTCTCCAAGCCCTTTGAAGGGTCCTCAACCCTTTGGTGTCCGGTGCTGGAAGGAATTTTGGGGCGAGGGTTGGGTTTTGGGGGTCCCCAAGCTCTTCAAGGGGTCCCCAAGCCCTTTGGTGTCCAGTGCTGGAAGGAGTTTTGGGGTGAAGGTTTGGTTTTGGGGTCTCCAAACCTTTCAAGGTGTTCTCAGGCTCTTTGATGTCTGGTGGTGGAAGGAGTTTTGGGGTGAGACTTTGTCTTTGAGGGTCCCCAAACTCTTCAAGAGGTCTCCAAGCCCTTTGGTGTCCGGTGGTGGAAGGAATTTGGGGGTGAGGGTTGGGTTTTGGGGGTCCCGAAGCTCTTCAAGGGGTCCCCAAACCCTTTGGTGTCTGGTGCTGGAAGGGGTTTTGGGGTGAGGCTTTGTCTTTGGGGGTCCCCAAGCTCTTCAAGGGGTCCCCAACCCTTTGGTGTCCAGTGCTGGAAGGAGTTTTGGGGCGAGGGTTGGGTTTTGGGGGTTCCCAAGCTCTTCAAGGGGTCCCCAACCCTTTGGTGTCTGGTGCTGGAAGGGGTTTTGGGGTGAGGCTTTGTCTTTGGGGGTCCCCCAAAGATGTTCCACCAGCAAATGATGGAATAAGAGATGGAAGGGGGGGGGAAAGGCATCATTTTGGGGTGAAACAACTGCTTTTGGGGTCCATCAGCTCCAAGGGCCGCGCGATGGGATCCGTTGTCCCTCTTGGGACTGCAACAAGGTGTCTGGTGGTGGAAGGTTGGGTTTTGGGGGTCCCCAAACTCTTCAAGGGGTCCCCAACCCTTTGGTGTCCGGTGCTGGAAGGAGTTTTGGGGTGAAGGTTTGGTTTTGGGGTCTCCAAACCTTTCAAGGTGTTCTCAGGCTCTTTGGTGTCTGGTGGTGGAAGGAGTTTTGGGGTGAGACTTTGTCTTTGGGGGTCCCCAAACTCTTCAAGAGGTCTCCAAGCCCTTTGGTGTCCGGTGGTGGAAGGAATTTGGGGGTGAGGGTTGGGTTTTGGGGGTCCCGAAGCTCTTCAAGGGGTCCCCAAACCCTTTGGTGTCTGGTGCTGGAAGGGGTTTTGGGGTGAGGCTTTGTCTTTGGGGGTCCCCAAGCTCTTCAAGGGGTCCCCAACCCTTTGGTGTCTGGTGCTGGAAGGGGTTTTGGGGTGAGGCTTTGTCTTTTGGGGTCCCCCAAAGATGTTCCACCAGCAAATGATGGAATAAGAGATGGAAGGGGGGGGGAAAGGCATCATTTTGGGGTGAAACAACTGCTTTTGGGGTCCATCAGCTCCAAGGGCCGCGCGATGGGATCCGTTGTCCCTCTTGGAACCGCGACGAGGGACCACGGAGACCTTTGGCTTTCCAACCTTGGGACCTTTTCTCCACCACCTTGGGAAAAATTCAACCTCTTTTCCCGTTTCCACCTCTTTTTTCTCTCCTTTCTTCTAGATTTTTCCGGCGCTCCCTGGGCTCCCACCCCCTCCGGAGCCGCCGTGGTGCTTTTTTCCACTTGACCCAACGCGATCGGCGAGGGATGGAGAAAAGTGACCTGGGTTTCTCCGAACCCCAAGGAGATGGAGCTTCCAGAGCCCTTCTGCTGCCACCAGAGCCCAACAAAGAGACTTTTCCTGTCCTTGAGTGTCCCCGAGGAGAGGACCGAGGAGTCCTTTTCCTTCAGGAAGTGCAAAACCCCCTGGAGAACCCGGCTTTGTCCGGGACGGCGGCGGAGACGGAGCTTGAGGAGGCCTCGTTCTACACCACGGGTGATCTGGAGGTGATGGGCAGGGAGGGGAAGGGACCCCTGCGGGAGGATCCCGACTTCTTCTCGGCCCTGGCCAGGCAGGAGCCCGGCGTCGCCCTGGAAGCGCACGACGTGGCCAGTGAGTCCCTGCTTGGCGCCGTTGGGGTGGGTTTGGGGGGTTGGAGACATCTCCCAGGGCTTGAGGTGGTCTGGTTGGTCGATGGTGGTGCCGTTGGGGTGGGTTTGGGGGGTTGGAGACATCTCCCAGGGCTTGAGGAGGTCTGGTTGGTCGATGGTGGCGCCGTTGGGATGGATTTTTGGGGGTGGGAGACACCTCCCAGGGCTTGAGGAGGTCTGGTTGGTCGATGGTGGCGCCGTTGGGATGGATTTTGGGGGTGGGAGACATCTCCCAGGGCTTGAGGAGGTCTGGTTGGTCGATGGTGGTGCCGTTGGGATGCATTTTGGGCGTTGGAGACACCTCCCAGGGCTTGAGGAGGTCTGGTTGGTCGATGGTGGCGCCGTTGGGATGGATTTTGGGGGTGGGAGACATCTCCCAGGGCTTGAGGAGGTCTGGTTGGTCGATGGTGGCGCCGTTGGGATGGATTTTTGGGCGTTGGAGACACCTCCCAGGGCTTGAGGAGGTCTGGTTGGTCGATGGTGGCGTCGTTGGGATGGCTTTTGGGGGTTGGAGACATCTCCCAGGGCTTGAGGAGGTCTGGTTGGTCGATGGTGGTGTTGTTGGGATGGCTTTTGGGGGTTGGAGACATCTCCCAGGGCTTGAGGAGGTCTGGTTGGTCGATGGTGGTGCCGCTGGGATGGACTTTTGGGCGTGGGAGACATCTCCCAGGGCTTGAGGAGGTCTGGTTGGTCGATGGTGGTGTCGTTGGGATGGATTTTTGGGGGTGGGAGACATCTCCCAGGGCTTGAGGAGGTCTGGTTGGTCGATGGTGGCGCCGTTGGGATGGATTTTTGGGCGTTGGAGACACCTCCCAGGGCTTGAGGAGGTCTGGTTGGTCGATGGTGGCGTCGTTGGGATGGATTTTTGGGCGTTGGAGACACCTCCCAGGGCTTGAGGAGGTCTGGTTGGTCGATGGTGGCGCCGTTGGGATGGATTTTTGGGCGTGGGAGACACCTCCCAGGGCTTGAGGTGGTCTGGTTGGTCGATGGTGGCGCCGTTGGGATGGATTTTGGGGGTGGGAGACATCTCCCAGGGCTTGAGGTGGTCTGGTTGGTCGATGGTGGCGCCGTTGGGATGGATTTTGGGGGTGGGAGACATCTCCCAGGGCTTGAGGTGGTCTGGTTGGTCGATGGTGGCGCCGTTGGGATGGATTTTGGGGGTGGGAGACATCTCCCAGGGCTTGAGGAGGTCTGGTTGGTCGATGGTGGCGCCGTTGGGATGGATTTTTGGGGGTGGGAGACATCTCCCAGGGCTTGAGGAGGTCTGGTTGGTCGATGGTGGCGCCGTTGGGATGGATTTTTGGGGGTGGGAGACATCTCCCAGGGCTTGAGGAGGTCTGGTTGGTCGATGGTGGCGCCGTTGGGATGGATTTTTGGGGGTGGGAGACACCTCCCAGGGCTTGAGGAGGTCTGGTTGGTCGATGGTGGTGTCGTTGGGATGGATTTTTGGGGGTGGGAGACATCTCCCAGGGCTTGAGGAGGTCTGGTTGGTCGATGGTGGTGCCGTTGGGATGGATTTTGGGGGTGGGAGACATCTCCCAGGGCTTGAGGAGGTCTGGTTGGTCGATGGTGGTGCCGTTGGGATGGATTTTGGGGGTGGGAGACACCTCCCAGGGCTTGAGGAGGTCTGGTTGGTCGATGGTGGTGCCGTTGGGATGGATTTTTGGGGGTGGGAGACACCTCCCAGGGCTTGAGGAGGTCTGGTTGGTCGATGGTGGTGCCGTTGGGATGGATTTTTGGGCGTGGGAGACACCTCCCAGGGCTTGAGGAGGTCTGGTTGGTCGATGGTGGTGCCGTTGGGATGGATTTTGGGGGTTGGAGACACCTCCCAGGGCTTGAGGAGGTCTGGTTGGTCGATGGTGGCGTCGTTGGGATGGATTTTGGGCGTTGGAGACACCTCCCAGGGCTTGAGGAGGTCTGGTTGGTCGATGGTGGTGCCGTTGGGATGGATTTTGGGGGTGGGAGACATCTCCCAGGGCTTGAGGAGGTCTGGTTGGTCGATGGTGGCGCCGTTGGGATGGATTTTTGGGCGTGGGAGACACCTCCCAGGGCTTGAGGAGGTCTGGTTGGTCGATGGTGGCGCCGTTGGGATGGATTTTTGGGGGTGGGAGACATCTCCCAGGGCTTGAGGAGGTCTGGTTGGTCGACGGTGGCGCCGTTGGGATGGATTTTTGGGCGTGGGAGACACCTCCCAGGGCTTGAGGAGGTCTGGTTGGTCGACGGTGGCGCCGTTGGGATGGATTTTTGGGCGTGGGAGACACCTCCCAGGGCTTGAGGAGGTCTGGTTGGTCGATGGTGGCGCCGTTGGGATGGATTTTGGGGGTGGGAGACATCTCCCAGGGCTTGAGGAGGTCTGGTTGGTCGATGGTGGCGCCGTTGGGATGGATTTTTGGGGTTGGAGACATCTCCCAGGGCTTTGTGGTGCTTGAGGTGGTTGGGTTGGTCGATGGTGGCGCCTTTGGGTTGGCTTCTTGAGATTGGAGACATCTCCCAGGGCTTTGTCCATGAGTGGTGGTGCTTGAGGTGGTCTGGTTGATGGTGGTGGTGCCGTTGGGATGGTTTCTTGGCATTGGAGACATCTCCCGGTGCTTTGTCCGTGTCAGGTGGTGCTTGAGGTGGTCTGGTTGGTTGATGGTGGTGGTGCCGTTGGGATGGTTTCTTGGCATTGGAGACATCTCCCGGTGCTTTGTCCGTGTCAGGTGGTGCTTGAGGTGGTCTGGTTGGTTGATGGTGGTGCCATTGAGTTGGCTTTTTGGCATTGGAGACATCTCCTGGTGCTTTGTCCGTGTCAGTTGGTTCTTGAAATGGTCTGGTTGGTCGATGGTGGCGCCTTTGGGATGGCTTTTTGGGATTGGAGACATCTCCTGGTGCTTTGTCCGCATCAGGTGGTGCTTGAGGTGGTCTGGTTGGTTGATGATGGTGGCGCCTTTGGGATGGCTTTTTGGGATTGGAGACATCTCCCAGGGCTTTGTCCATGCCTGGTGGTGCTTGAGGTGGTCTGGTTGGTTGATGGTGTTGGCACCGTTGGGATGGCTCTTTGGGATTGGAGACATCTCCCAGTGCTTGGTGGTACTTGAGGTGTTCTGGTTGATGGTGGTGATGCCATTGGGATGGCTTCTTGGGTTTGGAGACATCTCCCAGGGGTTTGTCCATGCCTGGTGGTGCTTGAGGTGGTCTGGTTGGTTGGTGGCACCGTTGGGATGTCTTCTTGGCATTGGAGACATCTCCCAGTGCCTGGTGGTGCTTGAGGTGGTCTGGTTGGTCGATGGTGGTGCCTCCATGGTGGTTCATGCTGGGCTTGGTTCTCTTTGCCCTTGGAGATGTTCCTCAACGTGGTTCCATGCTCCGGTGAGAACCGTGGACTTGGTGGAAGGTCCATCAAGGATGTGAGCTCCAGGCTGGCACCTCCACGGTTCGGAACCCACCGGGCACCACGTTGGGTGTTGCCAAGTGGAGACACCAAGTGGAGCCTCTGGTGACCCTGGGGTGGCTTCGGTGTCACCGGCAAAGATGTGGCCCTACCGGGAGACGTCGCGTGGTGACGGGGCTTGAGCAGCTCCAGCAAGGACCAGTTGGCACTGGTGGAGCCGTACTGGGATGTCCTTGGCATCACCGAGACCCCGCGCTGCGCCGGGGGCTCTCGTGGGGGTTGTCCCCTCATGGGGTCGGGGGTCTCCATCGCCTCTTCCATCTTGGAGCCACCTCTTTGAGGAGCACTTTGGGTATCTTGGGGTTGGCACCAGAAGCCCTGGGGTCGGTGATGCTCCAGGCTTTGTCCTGTTCCCCTTTTGGGGATCATCTTTGGCCACTCCCAGAGTGAATCATGGGATGGGTTGGGTTGGGTTGGGTTGGAAGGGACCTTCAAGCCCATCCGGTTCCTCTGCCATGGGCAGGGACCCCTCCCACTGGGTCAAGGGGCTCCAAGCCCCATCCAACCTGGCCTTGGACACCTCCCACTGGGTCAGGGGGCTCCAAGCCCCATCCAACCTGGCCTTGGACACCTCCCACTGGGTCAGGGGCTCCAAGCCCCACCCAACCTGGCCTTGGACACCTCCAGGGTTGGGATCTGGGGGTTCTGGTTGACACCAGCTCAGAATCGTGGAGCCATGGGATGGGTTGGGTTGGAAGAGACCTCAAAGCCCATCCAGTTCCAACCCCTGCCATGGGAAGGGACAATTCCCACTGGGTCAGGGGGCTCCAAGCCCCACCCAACCTGGCCTTGGACACCTCCCACTGGATCAGGGGATCTCCAAACCCCATCTAACCTGGCCTTGGACACCTCCAGGGATGGGATCTGGGGGTTCTGGTCGACACCAACTCAGAATCATGGAGCCATGGGATGGGTTGGGTGTCTCAAGATCCATCCCCATGGGCAGGGACACCTCCCACTGGGTCAGGGGCTCCAAGCCCCACCCAACCTGGCCTTGGACACCTCCAGGGATGGAGCAGCCACCACTGCTCTGGGAAACCTGGGCCAGGGCCTCCCCACCCTCCCAGGAGAACATTTCTCCCCAAGATCTCATCTCAATCTCCCCTCTTGGCACCTCAAAACCCTTCCCCTCATCCCATCCCTGACCAAGAGCCTCTCCCCAGCTTTCCTGGAGCCCCTTTCCCTACTGGAAACTGCTCTAAGGTCTCCCCGGAGTCTTCTCCAGGTTGGACAACCCCAACTCTCCCAGCCTGGCCTCACAGGAGGTTCTCCAGCCCTTGGATCATCTCCGTGGCCTCCTCTGGACCCATTCCAACAGTTCCATCTCCTCCCAATGTTGGAGATTCCAGACCTGGACACGGGGTGGGGCCTCAGGAGCAGAATCCCCTCTTCCCAGTGCTGGTCCTGTTTCTCCTGATGGGTCCCAGGACGTGGGGGGGTTGTCCAAACTGTGGAACAGAGGTTCTCCAGCCCTTGGATCATCTCCGTGGCCTCCTCTGGACCCATTCCAACAGTTCCATCTCCTCCCAATGTTGGAGATTCCAGACCTGGACACGGGGTGGGGCCTCAGAGGAGCAGAATCCCCTCCTCCTCCTGCTGGTCCTGTTTCTCCTGGTGGGGCCCAGGACGTGGTGGGGTTGTCCAAGGTGTGGAGCAGAAGTTCTCCAGCCCTTGGATCATCTCCATGGCCTCCTCTGGACCCATTCCAACAGTTCCATCTCCTCCTTCTGTTGGAGATTCCAGACCTGGACACGGGGTGGGGCCTCAGGAGCAGAATCCCCTCCTCCTCCTGCTGGTCCCATTTCTCCTGGTGGGGCCCAGGACGTGGTGGGGTTGTCCAAGCTGTGGAGCAGCTGCCGTGGTCTTTCAAGGTCTATAAATACCCCCTTCCTGGTGCCCCCCTGCGCCCTCGCTTCGCCGTAACGGGGCCACGGTTTAAAAATAAGCCCTGGGCACCACCAACCACGGTCCTGGATTCTCCTGCTGCCTCCAAAAGTAGGACATGGCCTGATCCTTCTGCTCCCCTGGGCCTCTGCAGGAGCAACGGTGCCGTTCCCTTGGGTTATGGAGCTGCAAAGCCAACTTCTTGCTCGGGGTGGGAGCACCAAGGAGGGCTTTTGGGGTCAGGGTCCTGCTTGTCTCCAGCCCAGGCTGCTCTCCTGCTCCATCCCAGCTGCCCCAGGTCCAGGAAACCCCTCTCCAAAAGGTCTAAATCTCAGGTTATTTTTGGTCCTCACCCTCAGCTTTTGAGGAGCACGTGGAGGATGAGGAGATGTGGTGGTGGCCTCGCAGGTGGAGGTGGCCTCAGCTTCTCCCAGCCCCGGCAGGAATGAGTTAAAGCCTCCCCACAAGGCCACCTGGGTCCTCCTCTGGACTTTGCTGCCGTGGAGACGACATCTCTTGGGTTTGTTGGATCTCCTGCAGCTCCACCTTCCATGGAGGGGGAGGATTTAGGTTTGGACCTTCTTTGTTTTCCTTCCAGCCCCACACAAAGGTTTTTGGGGCGTTTGGCTCCGCGCTGGAACCTTCTGCTCTGCTCAGGTGGGACCCCACCTGGGTCCAGGTGTGGAGTCCTCAGGGCAGGGAGGACCTGGAGATGTTGGAGAGAGGCCAGAGGAGGCCACGGAGATGATCCAAGGGCTGGAGAACCTCTGCTGTGAGGTCAGGCTCCACAGCTTGGACAACCCCACGTCCTGGGCCCCACCAGGAGAAACGGGACCAGCAGGAGGAGGAGGGGATTCTCCTCCTCTGAGGCCCCACCCTGTGTCCAGGTCTGGAATCTCCAACAGAAGGAGGAGATGGAACTGTTGGAATGGGTCCAGAGGAGGCCACGGAGATGATCCAAGGGCTGGAGAACCTCCTGTGAGAGGAGAGGCTGGGAGAGTTGGGGTTGTTCATCCTGGAGAGGACTCTGGAAAGACCTTAGAGCAGCTTCCAGGATGGAAAGGGGTTCCAGGAAAGCTGGGGAGGGGCTTTCTCCAAGAGCTTGGAGTGATGGGAACAGCTTTGAAGTGGAAGGGGAAGATGGAGATTGGGAAGGAATTCTTCCCAGTGAGGGTGGGGAGGCCCTGGGCCAGGTTGCCCAGAGCAGTGGTGGCTGCTCCATCCCTGGAGGTGTCCAAGGCCAGGTTGGATGGGGCTTGGAGCCCCCTGACCCAGTGGGGAGGGGTCTCTGCCCGTGGGGTTGGATCTGGATGGGCTTTGAGATACCCAACCCATCGGTCCATGATTCTGAGTTGGTGTCGACCAGAACCCATCCCTGGAGGTGTCCAAGGCCAGGTTGGGTGGGGCTTGGAGCCCCCTGACCCACTGGGAGGGGTCCAAGGGCAGGTTGGGTGGGGCTTGGAGCCCCCTGACCCACTGGGAGGGGTCCAAGGGCAGGTTGGGTGGGGCTTGGAGCCCCCTGACCCAGTGGGAGGTGTCCCTGCCCATGGGAATTGGATTGGCTTGGAGGTCCCTTCCAACCCAACCCATTCCATGGTTCCATAATTCCCTGATTCTAAAAGGCTTCCCAGCAGATCCCCCCCCCCCCTCTGCTCTGGCCACCATCTCCTGGATCACAGGAGGGTTTCCAAGGCGACCTTGAGAGGGTTGAATCCCTCTTTGATGGAGATGATCCAAGGGCTGGAGAACCTCCTGTGTGAGGCCAGGCTGGGAGAGTTGAGGTTGTGGAGCCTGGAGAGGAGAAGGCTCTGGGGGAGACCTTAGAGCAGCTTCCAGTAGGGAGATGACACCCAGATCTTCCAGGAGATGGAGGAAACGCTCGATGGGGGTGAAAGCTGAGGAGTTGGTGGGACCTGGGGGTGAGGAGGGTCTGGGTTTGCTGCTGGAGAGAACACGACCGGTTGTCTGGGAGCAGCCGAGCTCTGGTGGAACGGGGAGGGATCCAGACACCACGAGTCTTGCGCCAGAGCTTGGCCACCGGTCAAGCTGCTTGGATGGAAACTCTTCCTTCCTGAGATGTTGGATGTGTCCTCTGCTGGCCAGGAAAGTGCTGCTGCCCCGGGAGCTGGGCCGAGGAGGAGAAGGAGGGGTGGAGGAGGAGAGGGAGGGGTGGAAGGGCTGGAGCTGAGCGGGGTGGGAGGAGGAGGAGGAGGAGGAGGAGAAGCAGGGGGGGAAGCTTGGAGAGCAGGGGGGAAGGGATGGACCTGAGGAGGGTGGGAGGGGTGGAGGAGAGCAGGGGGGAAGGGACAGATGGGATGGACCCAAGAAGGATGGAAGGGATGGAGGAGGGATGGGGATGGACCTGAGGAGGGTGGAAGGGTTGGAGGAGAGGGGGGTGGACCTGAGGAATGTGGGAGGGACAGAAGGGATGGACCTGAGCAGGGTGGAAGGGATGGAGGAGAGCAGGGTGGGAGGGACAGAAGGGATGGAGCTGAGTGTGAAGGAGGGGATGGACTCTGGAGGGTGGAAGGGATGGGAGGGATGGACCTGAGGAGAATGGGGTGGAAGGGACAGAAGGGATGGAGGAGAGCAGGGTGGGAGGGATGGAGGAGAGCAGGGTGGGAGGGATGGAGGAGAGCAGGGTGGGAGGGATGGAGGAGAGCAGGGTGGGAGGGATGGAGGAGAGCAGGGTGGGAGGGATGGAGGAGAGCAGGGTGGGAGGGACAGAAGGGATGGACTCAGGAGGGTGGGAGGGATGGACACTGAGGAGGGTGGGAGGGTTGGAGAAGAATGAGGTGGAAAAGACAGATGGGATGGACCTGAGGAGGATGGGAGGGATGGAGGAGAGTGGCATGGGAGGGATGGAGGAGAGTGGGATGGGAGGGATGGACCTGAGCAGGGTGGGAGGGACAGATGGGAGGGATGGACCTGAGGAGAATGGGGTGGAAGAGATAGAATGGATGGACCCAAGGAGGATGGGGAGGGATGGACCTGAACAGGATGGGAGGGTTGGAGGAGAGCAGGGTGGAAGGGACAGATGGGATGGAGCTGAGCATGAAGGAAGGGATAGAGGAGAGTGAGGTGGGAAGGACAGATGGGATAGACCCAAGAAGGATGGAAGGGATGGAGGGGAGAGATAGGGATGGACCTGAGGAGGTTGGAAGGGTTGGAGGAGAGGGGGGTGGAAGGGATGGGAGGGGTGGACCTGAGGAAGGTGGGAGGGACAGAAGGGATGGACCTGAGCAGGGTGGGAGGGATGGAGGAGAGGTGGGATGGGAGGGATGGAGGAGAGCAGGGTGGGAGGGACAGAGAGGATGGACCTGAGAGTGAAGGAGGGGATGGACTCAGGAGGGTGGAAGGGATGGAGGAGAGGAGGATGGGAGGGATGGACCTGAGGAGAATGGGGTGGAAGGGACAGAATGGATGGACCCAAGGAGGATGGAGGGGATGGAGGAGAGCGGGATGGGAGGGATGGACCTGAGGAAGGTGGGATGGACCCGAGAAGGGTGGAAGGGCTGAAGGAGAAGCAGGGCTCCAGGTGGGGTCTCCCCAGAGCAGAGGGGGACAGTCCCCTCCCTCCCCACTGCTCTGGACTCAGCCCAGGCCATGGTTGACCTCCTGGAGCTTCTCCCCCCACCCCAGCACCCCAAGTCCTTCCCCTCGGAGCTGCTCCCAATCCCATCGGACCTTGCTTTTGGCCTGGTTGGACCTCGTGAGGTGGAACCACCTCGGCCAGGTCCAGCTTTTGATCGCCCAGACCCCACCATTGCTTTGTTGGGTTGGAGGAGCCTCGGTTGACGTTGACCTTGGCCTTTCCTCTCTTGCAGATGAGCCCAATCCTGCCCTCCCCGGCGCCGTCCCGGCCACAGCTCCCAGGACCGACCTCAGGTGAGTTCCCAGGGGGTGTCCCAGCACCCAGGACCTCTTGCTCCGGTCACACCGGGCCCCAGGGTGGCTCTGTTCCCAGAGGGTTGTTCCACCAGCCAGGACGCAGGAGGTTCCTCCAGAGCCCAGGGTGGGATTGGCTGCTCTGGTTCAGCTCCCTTGTCCTGCTCCCCAATAACTCCTCTGCTTCTGCCCACCTGGAGTCACCCCTGGGGCCATCCCAGTTGTCCTCGGGGCCATCCTGGTTCCCCTTCAGCCGTCCCAGTTGTCCTCGGGGCCATCCTGGTTCCCCTTCAGCCGTCCCAGTTGTCCTCGGGGCCATCCTGGTTCCCTTAAAGCCGTCCCAGTTGTCCTCGGGGCCATCCTGGTTCCCTTAAAGCCGTCCCAGTTGTCCTCGGGGCCATCCTGGTTCCCCTTCAGCCGTCCCAGTTGTCCTCGGGGCCATCCTGGTTCCCCTTCAGCCATCCCAGTTGTCCTCGGGGCCATCCTGGTTCCCCTTCAGCCATCCCAGTTGTCCTCGGGGCCATCCTGGTTCCCTTAAAGCCGTCCCAGTTGTCCTCGGGGCCATCCTGGTTCCCTTAAAGCCGTCCCAGTTGTCCTCGGGGCCATCCTGGTTCCCCTAAAGCCGTCCCAGTTGTCCTCGGGGCCATCCTGGTTCCCCTAAAGCCGTCCCAGTTGTCCTCGGGGCCATCCTGGTTCCCCTAAAGCCGTCCCAGTTGTCCTCGGGGCCATCCTGGTTCCCCTTCAGCCGTCCCAGTTGTCCTCGGGGCCATCCTGGTTCCCCTTAAAGCCGTCCCAGTTGTCCTCGGGGCCATCCTGGTTCCCCTTAAAGCCGTCCCAGTTGTCCTCGGGGCCATCCTGGTTCCCCTTAAAGCCGTCCCAGTTGTCCTCGGGGCCATCCTGGTTCCCCTTAAAGCCGTCCCAGTTGTCCTCGGGGCCATCCTGGTTCCCCTTAAAGCCGTCCCAGTTGTCCTCGGGGCCATCCTGGTTCCCCTTAAAGCCGTCCCAGTTGTCCTCGGGGCCATCCTGGTTCCCCTTAAAGCCGTCCCAGTTGTCCTCGGGGCCATCCTGGTTCCCCTTAAAGCCGTCCCAGTTGTCCTCGGGGCCATCCTGGTTCCCCTTAAAGCCGTCCCAGTTGTCCTCGGGGCCATCCTGGTTCCCCTTAAAGCCGTCCCAGTTGTCCTCGGGGCCATCCTGGTTCCCCTTCAGCCGTCCCAGTTGTCCTCGGGGCCATCCTGGTTCCCCTTCAGCCGTCCCAGTTGTCCTCGGGGCCATCCTGGTTCCACCTTGGGGCCGTCCCATCCCAGTTCCCCTCTTGGACCCCAGTTTGGAAGTCAGTGGGGCTCTGGTTGAAGGCTCTGCGTCCCACCGAGCCTCCCAGCACCCCAGCAGAAGGGCTTGGGGCTCCTCAGGTCCCGTCCCCTGGCTGTTGAACCCGTGCCAGATGTTCCCAGACCCTCTTGGGGAACATCATCCACCTCTTGCACCCTCACCGTGTCCCTTCTTCCCTTAAAGAGCCTCCAAGCCCCAAAGTAGGACCTCCCGTGGGTGGGCTCGGCCCCTCTTGGTGCATCTGTGGGACCCAGGGGGCCCATCTGGGTGGCTTTGGGCCACCACCCCCTCTGCAGACCTCGCCCAGGGAGGTTTTATCTCCTCCAGCTGCTCGATGGGATCTTCCCAGCTTCGGGGGTCTTTCCCGAGGGCTTGGAAGAGGATGGGGAGGAACCACCTTGTTCCGTTGTGGCTTGGAGAAAGGCTTCCTACTCTGAGGGATCGGCCAAGGGTTTCCACTCAACCGTGGAGCCAACATCCTTTGGTCCCAGAGACCTTTGGTGAGGTCCATCTTGGCTCTTCAGTGCTGCTTTGGAGAGCTCCTGGGCTTGGGGCAAGGAGTGTCCTGGCAAAGGGCGGATGTCCCGGCGTCCGAAGGAGGGAATGAGGTGTCCGAGCACCTCGGGGAATTTAGGAGGGGAAAGGGAAGGAGAAGCTGAGAAGTTGGGTGGAGTTGGGAACCATGACTTCTTCTCCAAGGTTCCCTGTGGAGGAACCTCCGTAGGGTCTTGATATCGGTGAAAGGAGCTTGGACCAAGCCCAGGAGAAGACAGGGGAAGGACTTTGGCCGAGGAGGAGTGGGAAGGGATGGAGTTCCTTTATGGCCCAGGTCTCTGGGACCTTGCAGAAGCACTCATGAAGCCCCCAAGGCTGTGTCATCTCGTGGCCTCGCTGGGGTTCCAGGAGAACCCTTTTTGTCCACGGAGGTGTTGGTCCCATCCCGTTAACTCTCCACATCCATTCGCAGCTCCAGCGATGCCGAGCGCTTGGAGTTCAGGAAG
Organism: Tapera naevia; assembly: GCA_033556795.1. Lineage (NCBI taxonomy): Eukaryota > Metazoa > Chordata > Aves > Cuculiformes > Neomorphidae > Tapera > Tapera naevia. The sequence goes on along the minus strand of JAUMJJ010000623.1, from coordinate 57,596 downwards.
GCTTCGTCCAGGACGGATGCCGGGAGCTCCTTGGACCTGTCCCGGAGCTGGGACTCCTCTTCCATAGGCGTCGGGCGAGAAGAAAGCACTTTAGAGAGGTTCTCCACCTCGAAGGACTCAAAGGCCGCGCGGGGTGGGAAGGAGTCGGCGCTCTCCGCGGACGAGCCCCGGGGTGGAAGCGCCGGGAGGGTGGACCCCGAGGGACCGGAGGGTGACCCCGAGTGGCTCGACGGGGCCAGGGGACCACGGGGGGTCCCCAGCCCTCACCCTGGAGAGGAGAAACGTCCCCAAAAGGAACCAAAGCAACCCGAAGGCTTCGGCAAAGAGCACTTAGAGAAAAGCAAGAGGGGCATCCAAAGGCTCGATTGGGTCTCGAGACCCACCAAGAGCCCAAGTCCTCACTACAAAGAGTTGACCAAGGCCACGGATGTAGCAACCGCGTCGGCCTTCCGGGGCCAGGCCGGGCGTGAAGTGCCTCCTCCACCACCCCCCACGGTGTTCCGGAAAGCTCTAAACCCTGTCCTGGGCAAATCCAGGTCCTTGGAGAGCTCCTCAGCCCACAGGAAGGGGTCGATGGTTGACGTGGACTCGGGTGACATCAACACCCTGAACGCGGCCGAGTGGTCGACGCAGAAGCCGGGTCTTCACCTCGGCGCCGAGCTCTCCGTCGGGAAACAATCCTGGACGGTGAACGCCGAGGACTCGGTGGAGAGGGTCCCGGTGATGTCCTTGGAGCCCACGCCCTGCAGCTCCTACGAGGTGGAGATGAGGCCCTACGTCTGCAGCGTCGTCTTGGAGGAGCAGGGCAAGGAGGAGCCTGGTCCAGAGGAGGATCCGACCGTCTACACCTGCATCGAGTGCAGCATCTACTTCAAGAAGAAGGAACACCTGATGGACCACATGCTCCAACACAACCGTGGGCTGGGGAGGGACCAAGACAGAGACTCTTTGGGAGGGCAGTGCCAGTTCTGCTGCAACGAGTGCGGTTGGGCCTTCGGAGAACCCACCTCGTTGGAGCAACACAAAAGGCTCCACCAGGAATCCAGGGAGAAGATCATCGAGGAGATCCAGAAGCTGAACGAGTTCCCAGACGAGGGTCGGGAAGCCCGGCTGCAGTGCCCCAAGTGTGTCTTTGGCACCAACTCCTCCAAGATCTTCGTCCAGCACGCCAAGATGCACGTCAAGGAGAGGAAGGACCAAGGGGCGAGGAGCGTCAACCTCTTCGGAAGCGGAGAAATACGGGAAGGTGCCGTTCCCAGCCTCTACAAAGCCTTCAAACCAAACGACCTGGAGGTGCAGGTGCCACCTCACGGCGCCTCCAAAGGCCTCAGCACCTGCCTCCTCTGCAGCTTCCCGGCCCCCGACGAGAACATCCTCAAGGAGCACATGAAATACGCCCATTCCCACCTCTCCTGGGACGCGGAGGTCTACGAGGATGACGCCAACCAACCAGGAACCAGCAGAGATGCCTTCAGGCCGAGCCGCTTCCCGGAGCCCGAGTACTTCGGCAAAGCCGAGCGGCTTTTCCCTCCCCGGGAAAGCTCTTCCCACTACGAAACCGTCCATGGTTTTGGCCCAACTCATCCAAGACTCCACAAGAGCAACGGGGCCGGCAAGAAGGACAACCAGACGTTGAGGTTTCGCGCCAGGAAAGGAGCTCCCTACGCGGCCCCGCACAAAAACCTGGCCTTGTCCGCTTTTCCGCCCGGGAAAGCTCCTTCCCAGTTCGTTCTGCAGCAGCCCAGGCACAAAGCAGGAGGACATCCCCTCGAGGGAGAAGGTGAAGGACTTGGGAGCCAAGCGGTGGGGCTGGAGGAGCTCAGGCACAAGTGGGTGTTGGCCAACGAGGCCGGGAGCGTGGAAGAGATCTCCTTCGGCGCGGAGTTGGGCGCGAGCGGGAACGGAGGCGTCAAAGGCGTCGTCGTCCCTCAAGCTGCTTTGGACCTCAAGAGGACCTTCAGAGACACCTTGAAAGCCACGGACTCTTCGGTAGCGACGGAGGAGCAGCAGCGGCAGTTGAGGATGACGGTCCCCATCGTCCTCCTGGAGGAGATGAGCCTCCACCCCAAGGCCAAGAAGCGACCGCGGAAGCTCTTCAAGAAGAAAACGCTCCCTCCACGGGAATTCGTGATGGAAGAGCCTCTTCCTTTGGATGTTCTCCTCTTGGACGCTCCTCTGGAGGGACCTCTGGAGTTTGAGGACTTCTTGGATTCCGACTCAGCCATGCTGAAGAACGAGGAGAGGAAGTGTCCCTACTGCCCGGATAGGTTCCACAACGGCATCGGGTTGGCCAACCACGTGCGGGGTCACCTCAACAGGGTCGGGGTGAGCTACAACGTTCGTCACTTCATCTCGGCCGAAGAAGTCAAAGCCATCGAGCAAAAGTTTTCCTTCCAAAAGAAGAAGAAAAAAGGTAGTATGTACTCAACCCACCTCGCTTTCTGCTTTCGGGCTTTAACCGGTGGGGTTTCCTCCCACCGAGAGCCGGGTACGTACGGCGCCACCTTCGAGGCGCGGCGCGCTCGCGTTGGGCCGTTGGTGAACCCCCCCTCCCCCCAATCTCCGTTCCCACTTCGGAGACCTCTGGGGTTTTGGGGTTTTTTTCCAACATCCCCCCATTTCTACCCCTTTTTCTTTTCCCCTCCCCAACCCTGCAGTTGCCAACTTCGACCCCGGCACCTTCAGCCTGATGCGCTGCGAGTTCTGCGGCGCCGGATTCGACACGCGAGCCGGGCTTTCCAGTCACGCCAGAGCCCACCTGAGAGACTTTGGGATCACCAACTGGGAACTCACCGTCTCGCCCATCAACATCCTCAAGGAGCTGTTGGCCAACTCGGCCGAGCATCCCGTGCTCCAGGCGGCCATGGGAATGATGGAGCCCTCGTCCCCGAGCAGGGAAAGGGATGCTCACGGCTTCGTCTCTCCCCGCGGCGGCGTTCCCGTGGTCGAGTGCAGCATCACGCGCTCTCCGCTCTCCCCTTTCCCCTCATCCTGGGCAGATGAGTCCCTACAGCCCTACAGAGATGGTGAGTGTCCTCCCAACAACCTCCAAAACCCCTTCGGATCACCCCAGAATGCGGCAAAACGGAGCCAGGGAAGGGGTTTAATCGCCTCAACTTGGCGTTGGGGGCTCTGGCTCAGTCCTTGGAGCTCTGTGGGGTTGGGATGTTGGTGTGGAAGAGGTGGTGGCAGATGGAAGAGCCCAAAGTGGGGGCTCTGTGGGCACTCGTGGGCCACGTCCCACCAGGAATCTGTGCTTTGGGTTTCGGTGTTTGGAAAACGTCACCTTTAGGAGATGGGGTTTCCGTTGGGAAAGCCCTGAGGTTCTGGGAATCACAGGAGGAGGTTGGAGATCTCAAAGGGATCTTCCAACTGTGGTGCTGTGGTGGGTGTGACTTCTGCTCTGGGGCTGCTCATGTCCAGGGGTGACCGTGGAGGGGACCCTGAAGGGTCCTTCCCAAAGGGATTTGAGGTCTGAGCTGGTTCTTTTCCATCCGTGGAGCTTCAGACGATTCAGGGTGATCCATCCCAAAGCAGAGCCCATCCCAAAGAGCCTCCAGGTTTGCCTTGAGAGGCCCTGGGCCAGGTTGCCCAGAGCAGTGGTGGCTGCTCCATCCCTGGAGGTGTCCCAAGGCCAGGCTGGATGGGGCTTGGAGCCCCCTGATCCAGTGGGGAGGGGTCCCTGCCCGTGGGAATGGATCTGGATGGGCTTTGAGATACCCACCCCATCCCATGGGTCCATGATTCTGAGTTGGTGTCGACCAGAACCCCCAGATCCCATCCCTGGAGGTGTCCAAGGCCAGGTTGGGTGGGGCTTGGAGCCCCCTGACCCAGCAGGAAGTGTCCCTGCCCCATCCCTGGGGGGGTCAGGGGACCCGTGGGGGTGCACTGGGAGACAAGGGCTGTGGGGCAGGGGGCTGTGATGTGGGGAAGAGGGGTCCATGGAGGGACACGGGCTCAGCCCCCAGCCCCAGCGGGGGGTCAGGGGACCCCAGGGTGGGTGCTGTGGGGAAGGGGGCTGTGGGGCTGTGATGTGGGGCAGGGATGGGGGGGTCCATGGAGGGATATGGGCTCAGCCCCATCCCCCAGCCAGACCCCGGGGGGGGGTCAGGGGACCCGGGGTGGGGTGGGGGGGGGCACTGGGGGGGCAGGGCTGTGGGGCAAGGGGGCTGTGGGGCTGAGGGGTCCATGGAGGGACACGGGCTCAGCCCCATCCCCCATCCAGACCCTATGGGGGGGAGTGTGTCAGGGGATGGGGGGGTGTTTGGGGGGGGGGCATTGGGGGGCTATGGGGCTGGGTTGTGGGGAAGAAGGGTCCATGGAGGGACAGGGGCTCAGCCCCAGCCCCCAGCCAGACCCCATGGGGGGGTGTCAGGGCACCCGGGGTGGGGTGGGGGGGCACTGGGGGGGCAGGGGGCTGTGGGACTGGGGGCTGGGGGGCTGTGATGCAGAAATGAGGGGTCCATGGAGGGGCGCAGCCCCAGTCCCATCCCGCAGTGGGCTCAGAGGAGCTGTGGGACAGGAGCCCCACGGGGGCTGAGCCCCCCCCAGTCATCCCCCCCCCCCCCCCCAAATCACCTCTCCCCCCCCCCAAATCACCTCTCCCCCCCCCAAATCACCTCTCCCCCCCCCAAATCACCTCTCCCCCCCCAAATCACCTCTCCCCCCCCAAATCACCTCCCCCCCCCCAAATCACCTCCCCCCCCCCAAATCACCTCCCCCCCCCCAAGTCACCCCCCCCCCAAGTCATCCCCCCCCCCAAAGTCATCCCCCCCCCCAAATCACCCCCCCCCCCAATCATCCCCCCCCCCCCCAGCCCCCGCTCGATCGCTCGGCACTCCCTCCTCCTCCCCTCCTTTGCAAGCGCGGCACTCGATTACTCGGAGCTCAATTGCTCGTCGCTCTCCCTGCCGCCCCCCCCCCCCCCCCCTTTCCCATCCCCTCCTTCACTTCCCCTTGCGATCCTGCGCTCGGCGCTCGGCCCGCGGGGCCTGGCGCTCGGGCCTCGCCGCCGCTCGGCGCTCGGCACGGCGCCCTGGCGGCCGCCCCGCGTGCGCCGGAGCCAAGATGGCGGCCCCCACCCGTCGCTGCCCAAAGCCACAAAAGCGGCGGCGCCGCCGCGACCCCGGGACCGGGACCGGGGCGGGGACGGCGACCCCGAGCCCGATGCGGCCCCGGAGCCGGGTGAGGCCTTTCAAATCCCCGCCGTCCCCGGGCCCGCCCGCCGCCTCCGCCCCGCCCCCCCCCTCCCAACCCCCCTCCCCCCCCCCCCCCCAACCCCCCGTCCCGTTCCCCCCCCCACCCCCATCCCCCCCCAAGGCCTCAACCCCGCGGTCCCCGCGGCTCCAGGCCCGGCCCCGGGGGGGGGGGGGGCGGGGCCGCTGCGGCCGAGCCGCCGCCGCCCTCCTTTGTCCGCCCAGGACCTCGCTTTGTCCCCGGCGGCGGCGCCGCCATCGCCGCGATCAGCGCCCCCCCCCCCCCCCCCCCTTTACCGGTCCCGGGAGAGGCGAACTCGGCCTTCCCGGAGCCCCCACCCCACCCCCGGGGGGGGACACACGGACAGGAGGCCGGATCCCGGGCGACGCCCCGAGCTGGGGACCGGGGGGGGGACACCGAGGGCCGCGGCCGCTGTCCCGGCAGGAGCTGGAATTGTCCCCATCGCCGGGGGCCGTCACCGTCCCAGTCCCCTTCCTGTAGGGAGCTGAGGTTGTCCTCGGTCTGTTCTTGCTGGGAGCCACCACCAGCCCCTTCCCACTGGGGGCTGTCACTGTCCCCATCCCCTTCCCACAGGGAGCTGCCACCATCCCTGTCCCCTTCCCAGAGGGAGCCACCAGTGTCCCCATCCTATTCCAACAGGGAGCCACCAATGACCCAGCCCCTTCCCACTGGGGGCTGTCACCATCCCCATCCCCTTCCCAGAGGGAGCTGCCACTGTCCCTGTCCCCTTCCCACTGGGATCTGTTACTGTTCCCTCTCCCCTTCCCGGAGGGAGCTGACACCATCCCTGTCCCCTTCCCACAGGGAGCTGCCACCATCCCTGTCCCCTTCCCATAGGGAGCCACCAGTGTCCCCATCCTATTCCAACAGGGAGCCACCAATGACCCAGCCCCTTCCCACTGGGAGCTGCCACTGTCCCTGTCCCCTTCCCACTGGGAGCTGCCACTGTCCCTGTCCCCTTCCCACTGGGAGCTGATACTGTTCCCTGTCCCCTTCCCACTGGGAGCTGATACTGTTCCTTGTCCCCTTCCCACAGGGAGCTGCCACCATCCCTGTCCCCTTCCTGTAGGGAGCCACCAGTGTCCCCATCCCGTTCCAACAGGGAGCCACCAATGACCCAGCCCCTTCCCACTGGGGCCTGTCACTGTCCCCATCCCCTTCCCATAGGGAGCTGCCACCATCCCTGTCCCCTTCCCATAGGGATCTGGTACTGTTCCACATCCCCTTCCCAGAGGGAGCCACCAGTGTCCCCATTCCATTCCAACAGGGAGCCACCAAGGACCCAGCCCCTTCCCACTGGGAGCTGTCACTGTCCCTGTCCCCTTCCCACTGGGAGCTGATACTGTTCCCTGTCCCTTTCCCATAGGGAGCCACCAGTGACCCATCCCATTCCAACAAGGAGCCACCCTTCCCAATGGGAGCCACCACCATCCCTGTCCTCTTCCCATTGGGAGCTGATACTGTTCCTTGTCCCCTTCCCACAGGGATCTGACACCATCCCTGTCCCCTTCCCGTAGGGAGCCACCAGTGTCCCAATCCTATTCCAACAGGGAGCCACCAGTGACCCAGGCCCTTCCCACTGGGAGCCACCACCATTCCTGTCCTCTTCCCACTGGGATCTGTTACTGTTCCCTCTCCCCTTCCCAGAGGGAGCTGACACCATCCCTGTCCCCTTCCCATAGGGATCTGGTACTGTTCCACATCCCCTTCCCGTAGGGAGCCACCAGTGTCCCCATCCCGTTCCAACAGGGAGCCACCAATGACCCAGCCCCTTCCCACAGGGAGCTGCCACTGTCCCTGTCCCCTTCCCACAGGGAGCTGCCACTGTCCCCGTCCCCTTCCCACAGGGAGCTGCCACCGTCCCTGTCCCCTTCCCACAGGGAGCTGCCACCATCCCTGTCCCCTTCCCAGAGGGAGCCACCAGTGTCCCCATCCCGTTCCAACAAGGAGCCACCAATGACCCAGCCCCTTCCCACTGGGAGCTGCCACTGTCCCTGTCCCCTTCCCACTGGGAGCTGATACTGTTCCTTGTCCCCTTCCCACAGGGAGCTGCCACCATCCCTGTCCCCTTCCCACAGGGAGCTGCCACCATCCCTGTCCCCTTCCCACAGGGAGCTGCCACCATCCCTGTCCCCTTCCCATAGGGAGCCACCAGTGTCCCCATCCTATTCCAATAAGGAGCCACCAATGACCCAGCCCCTTCCCACTGGGGGCTGTCACTGTCCCCATCCCCTTCCCATTGGGAGTCGCCACCGTCCCTGTCCTCTTCCCACTGGGAGCCACCACCATTCCTGTCCTCTTCCCAGAGGGAGCTGACACCATCCCTGTCCCCTTCCCATAGGGATCTGATACTGTTCCCCATCCCCTTCCCAGAGGGAGCCACCAGTGTCCCCATCCCATTCCAACAGGGAGCCACCCTTCCCAATGGGTGCCACCGCCCTCCCTGTCCTCTTCCTGCAGGGAGCCGCCACCATCCCTGTCCCCTTGCCACTGGGAGCTGATACCGTTCCCTGTCCCCTTCCCATAGGGAGCCGCCACCATCCCTGTCCTCTTCCCACTGGGAGCTGATACTGTTCCTTGTCCCCTTCCCACAGGGATCTGACACCATCCCTGTCCCCTTCCCACAGGGATCTGACACCATCCCTGTCCCCTTCCCACAGGGATCTGACACCATCCCTGTCCCCTTCCCACAGGGAGCCACCAGTGTCCCCATACCATTCCAACAGGGAGCCACCAATGACCCAGCCCCTTCCCACTGGGAGCTGTCACTGTCCTGGTTCTCTTTCCAAAGGGAGCTGCCACCATCCCTGTCCCCTTCCCACAAGGGACCTGACATCATCCCTGTCCCATCCACACAGGGAGCCACCACCATTCCTGTCCCCTTCCCACCAGGAGCTGCCACCTTCCATGTCCCCATCCCACTGAGAGCTGCCACCTTCCTGGTCCCCATTCCCACCAGGAGCTGCCACCTTCCATGTCCCCATCCCGCCAGGAGCTGCCACCTTCCATGTCCCCATCCCACCAGGAGCTGCCCCCATCCCTGCCCCATTCCCACCAGGAGCTGCCCCCATCTCCGTCCCAGTCCCACCAGGAGCTGCCCCCATCCCTGTCCCATTCCCACCAGGAGCTGCCCCCATCCCTGTCCCAGTCCCACCAGGAGCTGCCCCCATCCCTGTCCCAGTCCCACCAGGAGCTGCCCCCATCCCTTTCCCATTCCCACCAGGAGCTGCCCCCATTCCTTTCCCATTCCCACCAGGAGCTGCCCCCATCCCATTCCCACCAGGAGCTGCCCCCATCCCTGTCCCATTCCCACCAGGAGCTGCCCCCATCCCTGTCCCATTCCCACCAGGAGCTGCCCCCATCCCTGCCCCATTCCCACCAGGAGCTGCCCCCATCTCCGTCCCAGTCCCACCAGGAGCTGCCCCCATCCCTGTCCCATTCCCACCAGGAGCTGCCCCCATCTCCGTCCCAGTCCCACCAGGAGCTGCCCCCATCTCCGTCCCAGTCCCACCAGGAGCTGCCCCCATCCCTGTCCCAGTCCCACCAGGAGCTGCCCCCATCCCCGTCCCATTCCCACCAGGAGCTGCCCCCATCCCTGTCCCATTCCCACCAGGAGCTGCCCCCATCCCTGTCCCATTCCCACCAGAAGCTGCCCCCATCCCTTTCCCATTCCCACCAGAAGCTGCCCCCATCCCTGCCCCATTCCCACCAGGAGCTGCCCCCATCCCATTCCCACCAGGAGCTGCCCCCATCCCATCCCAGGCTCTCCTGGATCCCTCTGTCCCATCCCCACCGTCCTGGGACGGTCCCTCCGGAGCCCCTGGGCCGCCTTCCCCCCCCTGGTTCCCAGCAGCCTCCTTCTCTCGGCAGTCCTGGCTCCGGAGGAGGACGAGCTGGTGCCCATGGAGGTGGCATCTCCCCCTCTCCCAAAGAAGAGCCTTCCGACCGCGCAGCTCGAGCCGCCCCCGGCCAGGATCGGGACCAAACTCTCCCCGGAGCCTCCCGGGAGCAAAGCGGAGCCGCACGATTCCAAAGGTGAGCGCTTTGCCCTCCTCTGCTGCTGGGATTGGCTGCCAGGAGGGAGCAGGGAGCCCAGCAGGGAGCCCAGCAGGGGGGTTCTTTAACCCATTCCTCCATGGGTTTCACAGCCTTTTGCTTAATTAATCCTCTAATTAAGAGCCTGCCTGTGTTCTGTCCCACCTTGGTGCTCCTTTTCTTTCCCTGTTGTGCTTTTCCGAAGCTTCCGAGCCCGGCGTGTGCTCCGTGGCCTCCTTAAACCTTCTTCTTCTCCAAACCTTCCCCTCAACCCTCTGCCTGAGCTTCAAAACTCCCCCTCCTTCACCCCCCAAGGGGTTCCAGACCCACCCAGGACCGGGACAAACACTGGGAGCAGCGATCCCACAGCACAAAGCCTTTTTCCCTTCTTTATTTCCTTCTTTCCTCCCCAAAAAGCCCTTTTCCTCCTCTCCCAGCACTCCTTGCTGGATGAGGAAGTGCTGCTCGACCCAACCAGGTTGGGTTTAGGAGGGGCAGGTCCTGCCTGACCAACCAGATCTCCTTTTATGATCATGTGACTCACCTGGTGGATGAGGGGAAGGCTGTGGATGGGGTGTACCTGGACTTTGACACCATCTCCCAGTCCTGGAGAAGCTGACAGCCCGTGGCTTGGGCAGGAGCACTCTGTGCTGGGTCAGGAATTGGTTGGCCAAGCCCAAAGAGTGGTGGTCAATGGGGTCTCATCCAGTTGGTCACCAGTGGTGGCCCCCAGGGATCGGTGTTGGGTCCAAGTCCTGTTTAATTATTGATGATCTGGATGATTGAGTCCATCAGCAGCAAGTTTGTAGATGACACCAAGCTGGGAGGAAGGGTTGATCTGTTCAAGGGTTGGATGGCCCTACAGAGGGACCTGGACAGACTGGAGAGCTGGGACTGATCCAATGGGATGATGTTTAATGAGTCCAAACGTTGGATTCTTCATTTTGGACCCAACAATCATAGAATAGAATCATAGAATCATCTGGGTTGGAAGAGACCTCCAAGATCAAGTCCAACCCTTTGTCCAACGTCCTCATGATTGCCAGATCATGGCACTCAGTGCCACATCCAGTCTTATTCTAAACACCTCCAGGGATGGTGACTCCACCCCCTCTCTGGACTGGCCATTCCAAGGCCTGATCGCTCGTTCTGTGAAGAACTTTTTCCTGGGAGAAGAGTCCAACCCTCACCTATCTACAACCTCCTTTCAGATGGTTGTAGAGAGCGATGAGGTCACCCCTGAGGCTCCTCCAGGCTGAACAACCCCAGCTCCCTCAGCCTCTCTTCACAGCACTTGTGCTCCAGTCCCTTCACCAGGTTTGTTGCTCTTCTCTGGACCTTCTCCAGCCCCTCAAGACCTTTCTTGAACTGGGGGGCCCAGAACTGAAGACAACACTCAAGGTGTGGCCTCACCAACGCCGAGGACAGGGGAAGGATCACTTCCCTCACCCTGCTGGCCACACCATTCCTGAGCCCAGGATGCCCTTGGCCTTCTTGGCCCCCTGGGCACTCTGCTGGCTCCTGGTGAGCCTCCTGTCCACCAGGACCCCCAGGGCCCTTCCCACCCGGCTGCTCTCCACTCTGCGCCCAGCCTGGAGCGCCGCTCGGGGTCGTTGTGGCCAAAGTGCAGGACCTTGGCCTTGTTGAACCTCATCCTGATGGACTCAGCCCATCTCTCCAGCCCATCCAGGTCCCTCTGCAGAGCCCTCCTGCCTTCGGCACGTCGACACTTCCTCCCAGCTTGGTGTCATCTGCAAATTGGCAATTGAGGGGTGGAGGAGTTCCTTAGGGATGTGGTTTAGGAAGGGGACAGGGGTGGTTGGACTGGACGATCCCAGAGGTGTCTTCCAAGCTTGTGATTCTGTGATTGAATGATTGAATGATTCAGTGATTCAATGATTGATTCAATGATTGATTGAATGATTCAGTGATTTAATGATTCAAAGATTCAGTGATTCAATAGTTCAATGATTCAATAATTCACTGATTCAGTAATTCAATAATTAAATGATCCAACGATTCAATGGTTCAATAATTCAATGATCCCATAATTCAATGATTCAGTGATTCAATAATCCAATGGTTCAATGATTCAATAAATCACTGCTTCAGTGATTCAATAATTCAGTGATTAAATGATCCAATGATTCAATAATTCACTGATTCAATAATTCAGTGATTCAGTGATTTAATGGTTCAAAATGGTTCAATGATTCAGTGATTCAGTGATTTAATGGTTCAAAATGGTTCAATGATTCAGTGATTCAGTGATTTAATGGTTCAAAATGGTTCAATGATTCAGTGATTCAGTGATTTAATGGTTCAAAATGGTTCAATGATTCAGTGATTCAGTGATTTAATGGTTCAAAACGGTTCAATGATTCAGTGATTCAGTGATTTAATGGTTCAAAATGGTTCAATGATTCAATAATTCAATGATTCAGTGATTCAATAATCCAATGGTTCAATGATTCAATAAATCACTGCTTCACTGATTCAATAATTCAGTGATTAAATGATCCAATGATTCAATAATTCACTGATTCAATAATTCAGTGATTTAATGGTTCAAAATGGTTCAATGATTCAATGATTCAGTGATTCAATGGTTCAAAATGGTTCAATGATTCAATAATTCAATGATTCAGTGATTCAGTGATTTAATGGTTCAAAATGGTTCAATGATTCAATAAATCACTGCTTCAGTGATTCAATAGTTCAGTGATTAAATGATCCAATGATTCCATAATTCTCTGATTCAATAATTCAATGATTCAATAATTCCGTGATCCAATGATCCAATGATTCAATGGTTCAATGATCCAATGATTCAATGGTTCAATGATCCAATGGTTCAATGATCCAATGATTCAATGGTTCAATGATCCAATGGTTCAATGATCCAATGATTCAATGGTTCAATGATCCAATGATTCAATGGTTCAATGATCCAATGATTCAATGGTTCAATGATCCAATGATTCAATGGTTCAATGATCCAATGGTTCAATGATCCAATGATTCAATGGTTCAATGATCCAATGGTTCAATGATCCAATGATTCAATGGTTCAATGATCCAATGATTCAATGGTTCAATGATTCAATGGTTCAATGATCCAATGATTCAATGGTTCAATGATCCAATGGTTCAATGATCCAATGATTCAATGGTTCAATGATCCAATGGTTCAATGATCCAATGGTTCAATGATCCAATGATTCAATGGTTCAATGATCCAATGATTCAATGGTTCAATGATCCAATGGTTCAATGATCCAATGATTCAATGGTTCAATGATCCAATGGTTCAATGGTTCAATGATCCAATGGTTCAATGATCCAATGATTCAATGGTTCAATGATCCAATGGTTCAATGATCCAATGATTCAATGGTTCAATGATCCAATGATTCAATGGTTCAATGATTCAATGGTTCAATGATCCAATGATTCAATGGTTCAATGGTTCAATGATCCAATGGTTCAATGATCCAATGGTTCAATGATCCAATGGTTCAATGATCCAATGGTTCAATGATCCAATGGTTCAATGATCCAATGGTTCAATGATCCAATGGTTCAATGGTTCAATGGTTCAATGGTTCAATGGTTCAATGATTCAATGGTTCAATGATCCAATGATTCAATGGTTCAATGATTCAATGGTTCAATGGTTCAATGATCCAATGGTTCAATGGTCCAATGGTTCAATGGTTCAATGATCCAATGATTCAATGGTTCAATGGTTCAATGATCCAATGATTCACTGATTCAATAATTCAATGATCCAATGATCTAATGATTCGATGACTCAATAATTCACTGATTCAGTGATTCAATAATTCAGTGATTCAATAATTCAATGATCCAATGATCTAATGATTCGATGACTCAATAATTCACTGATTCAATGATTCAGTGATTCAATAATTCAGTGATTCAATGATTCAGTGATCCGATGATCCGATGACTCAATAATTCACTGATTTGATGATTCAATGGTTCAATGATTTAATAATTCAATGATTCAATAATCTAATGATCCAATGATTCCATAATTCACTGTTTCAGTGATTCAATGGTTCAGTGATTCCATAATTCACTGTTTCAGTGATCCACTGATCCAATCATTCACTGATCCCGTTCCCACCCGCGCGCAGCCCCGTAACGTCCAAACCCTTTTGACTGGCGATGAGCAGGAGCCTGGAGGCTGCTCCGTGGCCTCCCGTGCCTCCAGTTCCCCATTTTCACCCCTCCCTTTCCCCTCCTGCTCCGTTTCCAGCCCAAAGCCTGACGACGTGCGAGGTGTGCGGCGCCTGCTTCGAGACGCGCAAAGGCCTCTCGAGCCACGCGCGCTCCCACCTGCGGCAGCTGGGGGTGGCGGAGTCGGAGAGCAGCGGAGCCCCCATCGATCTTCTCTACGAACTGATGAAACAGAAGGGCAAAGATGGCCCTTCTTTACCTCCCAGCCTGGCCAAGAAGTCCTCAACCCCCAAAGACGCCGCCGCCGCCGCGCCTCGCCCCGCCCTCCTCGCCCTCGGCAAAGCCTCCGACCGCCTCTCCGAAGGACCCGTCAACAAAGCCATCAAATCCCCTCCTGGCTTCTCCAAAAGCCTTTCCCAACCAGGATCTCCCATCCTGAAGAAGGTGCCTCCAACTCTTTCGGGCTCCCCATCTCCCAAGAACCCCGAGGAGAAGAGCTCCAAGCTCTCGCTCAGCCCCTTGCCCGGCTCCCCCAAAGCCCCGTGGCCGCCGGCGGATGAGGAAGGACCCCTCAATTTGAGTGAGTTCCTGGCTTTCCCGACAATTCCCGTTTGCCTGAGGGGTTGTGGGAGGGGGAAAAATATCCCATCTGGTTTGTGCCAGGCTGGGAAGAGGGCACAGGGCTTGGAGGAGGGAGGGTGGCACTCGGTTGAGGAGGGATCTGGGCTGCTCCGTCGCGATTATCGCAGGGGATTGGCGTTCCCTGAGCAGGCAGGTGGGAATTCCCAGTGGGAATTGAGGCCTTCTGGTCTCTTGAGCACTTCCCACCTCTCTTCCTGCCTTCTCTTGGCTCCTCTGGGCCGGGCTTTGGGTGCTGTGGAGCACGTTCCTGTGCCACAGCTCCAGCCAGCTTCCCTTCCCAATGGGATGTGGTGGCTTTGCCCGGCATTCCCTGCCTGGGATGCGCTCGGAGAGGCTCCGGGAAGGCTTCTGGGGCCACAGCCCTGGTGCTGCCGTGTCCCTCTTCGTCCCCAAACTCTGGGATTGGCTTAATCATGGAACCCCTTGGTTGGGAAAGACCTTTGAGGTCATCAACTCCATCCAGACCTGTTGGAAACTAAAGCAGATCCTTAATCCGACCCCTTCCCGGGAGCTGCCGGCTCTTCCCGCTTCCTCCCAGCATTCCATGTCCCACTGGGAACGTCATCCTCAGCAGCTCCAAGGGTTTTGGTGCCTCTGGCTCCTTGGTTCTCCATCCTCATTACCAGGCTTGGCCGAGGAGCCCATCCCACCCTTTCATCTTTCCTGGTGGGAATCGCGGTGCCCTCGGGATCGTTCCCGGTCGTGTCCTGGTCTTGTGATTTAAGACCCAACATCCTTCCAAATCCTGGGCGTTTCCTCACCCTGGGAAGTTTCTCGGAGCCAGGGGGCTATAAAATCCCTCCATCCCAACCTCCATCCTGCTTTTCCCACCCTGCGAAGCTCCGGGGTGGCGGAGCTGGTGGTGGGACGGGCGCTCTGGGTCTGTCGGAGCGGAGCTGCCGCGGCTCCACCTCGGAATCCGTGGAGTTTGGCCTTGGAGCAGCGAGGGGGGAGCCCTTTGTGCCCCTCAGAGCCACCTCCTCGGTAGGGCCGGCTGCTAACGAGGCCGGAGCTTGGTGTGGGCTGAGGGATCCCATGGAGTGAGCTGAGGGATCCCGTGGAGTGAGCTGAGGGATCCCGTGGAGTGAGCTGAGGGATCCCGTGGAGTGAGCTGAGGGATCCCGTGGAATGAGCTGAGGGATCCCGTGGAATGAGCTGAGGGATCCTGTGGAATGAGCTGAGGGATCCTGTGGAATGAGCTGAGGGATCCCACGGAATGAGCTGAGGGATCTCGTGGAATGAGCTGAGGGATCCCACGGAATGAGCTGAGGGATCTCGTGGAATGAGCTGAGGGATCTCGTGGAGTGAGCTGAGGGATCTCGTGGAATGAGCTGATGGGATCCCGTGGAACGAGCTGAGGGATCCCACGGAATGAGCTGAGGGATCCCACGGAATGAGCTGAGGGATCTCGTGGAGTGAGCTGAGGGCTCTCGTGGAGTGAGCTGAGGGCTCTCGTGGAGTGAGCTGAGGGATCCCGTGGAGTGAGCTGAGGGATCCCGTGGAGTGAGCTGAGGGATCCCGTGGAATGAGCTGAGGGATCCCGTGGAATGAGCTGATGGGATCCCACGGAACGAGCTGAGGGATCCCACGGAATGAGCTGAGGGATCCCACGGAACGAGCTGGGGGATCCCACGGAACGAGCTGATGGGATCCCGTGGAACGAGCTGATGGGATCCCACGGAACGAGCTGATGGATCCCACAGAACGAGCTGATGGATCCCACGGAACGAGCTGATCTTCTCCCTCTTCCCCAAGAGATCGGGGGGAGCCAGGCTCTGGCTGCTGCCACCGTCCCTCTCCGGGGGTCCCTTCCCTGCATCCCAAAATCCCGACTCCGGGTAGGAATCATCACCCTGATGAGCTCTTTCTGCCTCCGGGAACGACAGCTCGGTGCCCTGGAACACTGGACAAGTCCTGCCCTCGCCCCTCTCCTCTCCCCCTGGAATTGCCCCCCTCGAGGCCCCTTCACCGCGTGCTTTGGAGCCACCGGGGTGGTTTTGCCTCAGTTCCAGGCAGGAATCTGCCTGGATTTCCTCATCCCGACGCAGCTCCGATGGCTCTTCCCGTCCCCTCCGCAGCTGGAGGGAGGGTGGGGACTGGCACTTCCCGGAGTCAGGAGATGCCAAGGCTTGGAATTGGCACTTCCTGAAGCCAGGAGATGCCTGGGATTGAGGGCTGAGTGTCCAAGCTGGGAACTGGCACTTCCCAGAGTCAGGAGATGCCCTGGCACAGGGGCTGAGCAGCCAGGATGGGAATTGGCACTTCCCAGAGTCAGGAGATGCCAAGATTTGGAATTGGCACTTCCCAGAGTCAGGAGATGCCAAGATTTGGAATTGGCACTTCCCAGAGTCGGGAGATGCCAAGATTTGGAATTGGCACTTCCCAGAGTAGGGAGATGCCTGAGGCTTGGAACTGGCACTTCCTGGAGTCAGGAGATGCCCAGGCTGGGAATTGGCACTTCCCAGACTCTTTCCATGGCCTCTGGGACAGACCCAGTGTGAGATCTCCACAGGGAATTCCTTTATCCTGGGACACTGCGAAGCCTCGGTGCCCTTTCCCACCCCAGACAGGGATCGCGTCCATCTGTCTGTCCATCCTGAGCAATTCCAGTCCTCTCTTTCTCCTCAGCCTCTGAGACAGACCCAGTGTGAGATCTCCAGAGGGAATTCCATGTTCCTGGAACACCACAAAGCCTTGGTGCCCCTTTCCCACCCCAGACAGAGATCGTGTCCGTCTGTCTGTCCATCCTGAGCAATTCTGGTCTCTTTCCATGGCCTCTGAGACAGACCCAGTGTGAGATCTCCACAGGGTATTCCTTTATCCTGGAACACCACAAAGCCTCGGTGCCCTTTCCCACCCTGGACAGGGATCGTGTCCATCTGTCTGTCCATCCTGAGCAATTCCAGTCCTCTCTCTCTCCTCAGCCTCTGGGACAGACCCAGTGTGAGATCTCCAGAGGGAATTCCATGTTCTTGGGACACCTGAAGCCTTGGTGCCCCTTTCCCACCCCAGACAGGGATCATGTCCGTGTGTCTGTCCATCATCACCCAATTCCAGTCCTCTCTCTCTCCTCAGCCTCTGGGACAGACCCAGTGTGAGATCTCCAGAGGGAATTCCATGTTCTTGGGACACCTGAAGCCTCGGTGCCCCTTTCCCACCCCAAACAGAGATCCTGTCCCGTCCGTCCCTCGCCCCATTCCGTTTGTCCTTGTGTCTGTCTCCTCAGCCTCTGAGGTGGAACCAGTGTGAGATCTCCATGATGTGTTGGTGCCCCTTTCCCACCCCAGACAGTGACTGTGTCCATCTGTCCTGACCACCCATCACCCAATTCCAGTCCTCTCTTTCTCCTCAGCCTCTGGGACAGAACCAGTGCAAGATCTCCACAGGGAATTCCTTTATCCTGGGACACCTGAAGCCTCGGTGCCCTTTCCCACCCCAGACAGGGATCACGTCCATCTGTCTGTCCATCCTGAGCAATTCCAGTCCTCTCTCTCTCCTCAGCCTCTGGGACAGACCCAGTGTGAGATCTCCACAGGGAATTCCATGTTCTTGGGACACCTGAAGCCTCGATGCCCCTTTCCCACCCCAAACAGAGATCGTGTCCGTCTGTCTGTCCATCCTGAGCAATTCCAGTCCTCTCTTTCTCCTCAGCCTCTGAGACAGACCCAGTGTGAGATCTCCACAGGGAATTCCATGTTCCTGGAACACCACAGAGCCTTGGTGCCCTTTCCCACCCCGGACAGGGATCGTGTCTGTCTGTCTGTCCATCCTGAGCAATTCTGGTCTCTTTCCATGGCCTCTGAGGTGGAACCAGTGTGAGATCTCCAGAGGGAATTCCATGTTCTTGGGACACCTGAAGCCTCGGTGCCCCTTTCCCACCCCAGACAGGGATCATGTCCGTGTGTCTGTCCATCATCACCCAATTCCAGTCCTCTCTTTCTCCTCAGCCTCTGGGACAGACCCAGTGTGAGATCTCCACAGGGAATTCCATGTTCCTGGAACACCACAAAGCCTCGGTGCCCTTTCCCACCCTGGACAGGGATCGCGTCCGTCTGTCTGTCCATCCTGAGCAATTCTGGTCTCTTTCCATGGCCTCTGAGACAGACCCAGTGTGAGATCTCCACAGGGAATTCCTTTATCCTGGAACACCACAAAGCCTCGGTGCCCTTTCCCACCCTGGACAGGGATCGTGTCCATCTGTCTGTCCATCCATCCTGAGCAATTCCAGTCCTCTCTTTCTCCTCAGCCTCTGAGACAGACCCAGTGTGAGATCTCCACAGGGAATTCCTTTATCTTGGAACACCACGAAGCCTCGGTGCCCCCTTCCCTCCCCGGACAGGGATCATGTCCGTGTGTCTGTCCATCATCACCCAATTCCAATCCTCTCTCTCTCCTCAGCCTCTGGGACAGACCCAGTGCGAGATCTCCAGAGGGAATTCCACGTTCTTGGGACACCTGAAGCCTCGGTGCCCCTTTCCCAACCCAAACAGAGATCCTGTCCCGTCCGTCCCTCGCCCCATTCCGGTTGTCCTTGTGTCTGTCTCCTCAGCCTCTGAGGTGGAACCAGTGTGAGATCTCCACGATGTGTTGGTGCCCCTTTCCCACCCCAGACAGTGACTGTGTCCGTCTGTCCTGACCACCCATCACCCAATTCCAGTCCTCTCTTTCTCCTCAGCCTCTGGGACAGAACCAGTGCAAGATCTCCACAGGGAATTCCTTTATCCTGGGACACCTGAAGCCTCGGTGCCCTTTCCCACCCCAGACAGGGATCACGTCCATCTGTCTGTCCATCCTGAGCAATTCCAGTCCTCTCTTTCTCCTCAGCCTCTGAGACAGACCCAGTGTGAGATCTCCAGAGGGAATTCCATGTTCCTGGAACACCACAAAGCCTTGGTGCCCCTTTCCCACCCCAGACAGAGATCGTGTCCATCTGTCTGTCCATCCTGAGCAATTCTGGTCTCTTTCCATGGCCTCTGAGGTGGAACCAGTGTGAGATCTCCACAGGGAATTCCTTTATCCTGGAACACCACAAAGCCTCGATGCCCCTTTCCCACCCCAAACAGAGATCGTGTCCGTCTGTCTGTCCATCCTGAGCAATTCCAGTCCTCTCTTTCTCCTCAGCCTCTGGGACAGACCCAGTGTGAGATCTCCAGAGGGAATTCCATGTTCTTGGGACACCACAAAGCCTTGGTGCCCTTTTCCACCCCAGACAGGGGTCGTGTCCGTCTGTCTGTCCATCCTGAGCAATTCCAGTCCTCTCTCTCTCCTCAGCCTCTGGGACAGACCCAGTGTGAGATCTCCAGAGGGAATTCCATGTTCTTGGGACACCTGAAGCCTCGGTGCCCCTTTCCCACCCCAAACAGAGATCGTGTCCGTCTGTCTGTCCATCCTGAGCAATTCTAGTCCTCTCTTTCTCCTCAGCCTCTGGGACAGACCCAGTGCGAGATCTCCACAGGGAATTCCTTTATCTTGGAACACCACAAAGCCTCGGTGCCCCCTTCCCTCCCTGGACAGGGATCGCGTCCATCTGTCTGTCCATCCTGAGCAATTCCAGTCCTCTCTCTCTCCTCAGCCTCTGGGACAGAACCAGTGCAAGATCTCCACAGGGAATTCCATGTTCTTGGGACACCACAAAGCCTCGGTGCCCTTTCCCTCCCCGGACAGGGATCACGTCCATCTGTCTGTCCATCCTGAGCAATTCTGGTCTCTCTTTCCTTGGCCTCTGGGACAGACCCAGTGCAAGATCTCCACAGGGAATTCCATGTTCCTGGGACACCACAAAGCCTTGGTGCCCTTTCCCACCCCAGACAGGGATCGTGTCCGTCTGTCTGTCCATCCTGAGCAATTCTGGTCTCTTTCCATGGCCTCTGGGACAGACCCAGTGTGAGATCTCCAGAGGGAATTCCATGTTCTTGGGACACTTGAAGCCTCGGTGCCCTTTCCCACCCCAGACAGGGATCATGTCCGTCTGTCTGTCCCCCCATCACCCAATTCCAGTCCTCTCTCTCTCCTCAGCCTCTGGGACAGACCCAGTGTGAGATCTCCACAGGGAATTCCATGTTCTTGGGACACCTGAAGCCTCGGTGCCCCTTTTCCCACCCCGGACAGAGATCGTGTCCGTCCGTCCCATTCCGTTTGTCCTTGTGTCTGTCTCCTCAGCCTCGGGGGCGGAGCCGGTGCGCGACATCCGCTGCGAGTTCTGCGGGGAGTTCTTCGAGAACCGGAAGGGCCTCTCGAGCCACGCGCGGTCCCACCTGCGCCAGATGGGGGTGACCGAGTGGTACGTCAACGGCTCCCCCATCGACACCCTCCGCGAGATCCTCAAGCGCCGGAGCCACCCGCGCGGCGGCGCCTCCTCCTCCAACCCCGCCCCTTCCGGGCCCAAAGCCGTGGCCAAGAGCCTCTTGGGAAGTTTGGGATCCTTGGAACCCCGCGGGCCCGGAGAGCTCCACGTCCCGACGCTCGGGAAGAAGGTCCAGCAAGGCAGCAGCCCCTTGGGGCATTCTCCTACCTCGTCCCCACCTCCCACCGCCCGGAAGATGTTTCCGGGCCTTTCTCCTCCCTCCTTGCAGAAGAAGCTCAAGCAGGATCACCTCCGGCTGGAGATCAAGCGGGAGATGATGGCCGGAGGCCTCCACGGAGAGCAGGAGCTTCCGGACTGCGCGTGGCCTCCGCGCGACGAGCTGGCGCCACTCAACCTCTGTGAGTGGCACAAGGGGGGGAGGCTCGAGCCTTCCGGCGCTTTCCGGAGGGGCTGAGAGGGACAACGTTCCCTTGGGAATGGGGATATGGGAGGTGTCTGCCTTCCTGAGGGACACAGGGACTTCCCATGGGTGGAGATGCTTCCCTTGGGAATGAGGACATGGGGTCCATCTCCCTTCCTGAGGGACACAGGGACTTCCCATGGGTGGAGATGCTTCCCTTGGGAATGGGGACACAAAGTCCATCTCCATTCCTGAAGGACACAGGGACTTCCCATGGGAGGAGACCATCTCCCTTTGACACAAGACTCTCCCAACAGGAGATTCCTCTCTTGGGAATGGGGACACGGGGTCTGTCTCCCTTTGGGCTCCCCTCAGGGCTCTCCCAACAGGAGATTCTTCCCTTGGGAATGGCACCACGTCCCCCATCTCCCTTCCTGAGGGACACAGGGCTCTCCCAACAGGAGATTCCTTCCTTGGGACTGGAACCAGGTTCTCCATCTCCCTTCCTGAGGGACACAGGGCCTTCCCACAGGAGCTCCCTCCCTTGGGATTGGACCCACTTGTTCCATCTCCCTTCCTGAGGGACACAAGTCTCTCCCAACAGGAGATTCCTCCCTTGGGAATGGGGACACGGGGTCTTTCTCTCTCTGGGAGGGACACAAGGCTCTCCCAACAGGAGATTCCTCCCTTGGGAATGGAACCACGTCCCCCATCTCCCTTCCTGAGGGACACAGGGCTCTCCCAACAGGAGATTCCTCCCTTGGGAATGGGGACACGGGGTCTGATTCCCTCTGGGAGGGACACAGGGCTCTCCCAACAGGAGATTCCTCCCTTGGGAATGGAACCACGTCCCCCATCTCCCTTCCTGAGGGACACAGGACCTTCCCACAGGAGCTCCCTCCCTTGGGATTGGACCCACATCCCCCATCTCCCTTCCTGAGGGACACAGGGCGTTCCCAGGAGCTCCCTCCCTTGGGATTGGACCCACTTGTTCCATCTCCCTTCCTGAAGGACACAGGGCTCTCCCAACAGGAGCTGCCTCTCTTGGGAATGGGGACACGGGGTCTGTCTCCCTTTGGGCTCCCCTCAGGGCTTTCCCAACAGGAGCTACTTCCCTTGGGAATGGAACCACATCCCCCATCTCCCTTCCTGAGGGACACAGGGACTTCCCATGGGTGGAGATGCTTCCCTTGGGAATGGGGACACAAAGTCCATCTCCATTCCTGAAGGACACAGGGACTTCCCATGGGAGGAGACCATCTCCCTTTGACACAAGACTCTCCCAACAGGAGATTCCTCTCTTGGGAATGGGGACACGGGGTCTGTCTCCCTTTGGGCTCCCCTCAGGGCTCTCCCAACAGGAGATTCTTCCCTTGGGAATGGCACCACGTCCCCCATCTCCCTTCCTGAGGGACACAGGGCTCTCCCAACAGGAGATTCCTTCCTTGGGACTGGAACCAGGTTCTCCATCTCCCTTCCTGAGGGACACAGGGCCTTCCCACAGGAGCTCCCTCCCTTGGGATTGGACCCACTTGTTCCATCTCCCTTCCTGAGGGACACAAGTCTCTCCCAACAGGAGATTCCTCCCTTGGGAATGGGGACACGGGGTCTTTCTCTCTCTGGGAGGGACACAAGGCTCTCCCAACAGGAGATTCCTCCCTTGGGAATGGAACCACGTCCCCCATCTCCCTTCCTGAGGGACACAGGGCTCTCCCAACAGGAGATTCCTCCCTTGGGAATGGGGACACGGGGTCTGATTCCCTCTGGGAGGGACACAGGGCTCTCCCAACAGGAGATTCCTCCCTTGGGAATGGAACCACGTCCCCCATCTCCCTTCCTGAGGGACACAGGACCTTCCCACAGGAGCTCCCTCCCTTGGGATTGGACCCACATCCCCCATCTCCCTTCCTGAGGGACACAGGGCGTTCCCAGGAGCTGCCTCCCTTGGGATTGGACCCACTTGTTCCATCTCCCTTCCTGAAGGACACAGGGCTCTCCCAACAGGAGCTGCCTCTCTTGGGAATGGGGACACGGGGTCTGTCTCCCTTTGGGCTCCCCTCAGGGCTTTCCCAACAGGAGCTACTTCCCTTGGGAATGGAACCACATCCCCCATCTCCCTTCCTGAGGGACACAAGGCTCTCCCAACAGGAGATTCCTCCCTTGGGAATGGGGACATGGGGTCTGATTCCCTCTGGGAGGGACACAAGGCTCTCCTAACAGGAGATTCCTTCCTTGGGAATGGGGACACGGGGTCTGTCTCCCTCTGGGAGGGACACAAGGCTCTCCCAACAGGAGATTCCTCCCTTGGGAATGGAACCAGGTTCTCCATCTCCCTTCCTGAGGGACACAGGACCTTCCCACAGGAGCTCCCTCCCTTGGGATTGGACCCACATCCCCCATCTCCCTTCCTGAGGGACACAGGGCCTTCCCAGGAGCTGCCTCCCTTGGGAATGGAACCACGTCCCCCATCTCCCTTCCTGAGGGACACAAGTCTCTCCCAACAGGAGATTCCTCCCTTGGGAATGGGGACACGGGGTCTTTCTCTCTCTGGGAGGGACACAAGGCTCTCCCAACAGGAGATTCCTCCCTTGGGAATGGAACCATGTCCCCCATCTCCCTTCCTGAGGGACACAGGGCTCTCCCAACAGGAGATTCCTCCCTTGGGAATGGGGACACGGGGTCTGATTCCCTCTGGGAGGGACACAAGGCTCTCCCAACAGGAGATTCCTCCCTTGGGAATGGGGACACGGGGTCTGTCTCCCTTTGGGATTGGTCCCACATCCCCCATCTCCCTTCAAGCTCCCCTCAGGGCTCTCCCTCCTTCCCCCCTCAATCCGTGGCACCTCGAACCCTTTCCCTTCCACCCGGAAAAGAGCAGAAAACCGAGTGAAAGCACCACCCACTGCCCACCCTGACCCCCCCCCACACCCAATCTCCCCTTCTCCCAAGCTTCCCGAGCCGACCCGGTGCGCGACATCCGCTGCGAGTTCTGCGGGGAGTTCTTCGAGAACCGGAAGGGCCTCTCGAGCCACGCGCGGTCCCACCTGCGCCAGATGGGGGTGACCGAGTGGTCGGTCAACGGTTCCCCCATCGACACCCTCCGTGAGATCCTCAAGAAGAAACCCAAACCCTGCCTCATCAAGAAAGAACCTCATCCCTCCGGCATCCTCGAACCCCTCAAACCCATCGGCGAGGAAGGGACGGATCCCAAATCCCCCGGGAAAATCCCGCAGGGAATGACGTTGGCTCCGTTGGGAGGGAGACCCGGGAAGGGTGGAGGGGGTGGCACCGCCCTGGCGAGGGAGATCTCGCTGTCACCCCTCGGCTCCAGGGGGCAGGGGGGGTTCCTGGCACCTTTGGGTGCCAAACGCCCGCTCCCGGACGATCGCTTGGGACCCCACGGGGAGGTGAAGCACAAAACCTTCATCCAGACGGAGCTGCCCTTCAAAGCCAAGGCCGTGCACGAGAAACCTGCCCACAGCTGTGAGTGGGGAATTGGGGCAGTGGGGAGAGGATTGGGGTGGGGGGAGAAAGGATTTGGGAAGCAGCCCCGGGGTGTTCAGCAAGGTGTTGGGAATCTCTGGGATTGGGAACGGGGGACAGGGTGGGGAGGGGGGGGTTGGGGTGGCTGCTTCTCTTGGGCCGGAGCATCCTGGCTCCAGAGGGTGTTCCTTGTGTCATCAGAGCCCCAGCAGGGTCAGGAGATGCTTTCAGAGCTGGAAAAGAGGGAATTCCAGTCCCATGTTCTGTGCAAAGCAGAGGAGGAGCTGGCTCTGGCTCATCCTGGCTCCAGAGGGCGTTCCCTGCTCCATCAGAGCCCCAGCTGGATGCTGTGGAGCTGGAAAAGAGGGAATTCCAGTCCCATGTCCCGTGGAGAGCAGGGGAGGAGCTGGCTCTGAAATATCCTGGCTCCAGAGGGCATTCCCTGCTCCATCAGAGCCCCAGCAGGGTCAGGAGATGCTTTCAGAGCTGGGAAAGAGGGAATTCCAGTCCCGTGTCCCGTGGGGAGCAGGGGAGGAGCTGGCTCTGGCTCATCCTGGCTCTGTAGGGCATTCCCTGCTCCAGCAGAGCCCCAGCAGGGTCAGGAGATGCTTTCAGAGCTGGAAAAGAGGGAATTCCAGTCCCATGTCCTGTGCAGAGCAGGGGAGGAGCTGGCTCTGAATGATCCTGGCTCCAGAGGGCATTCCCTGCTCCAGCAGAGCCCCAGCAGGGTCAGGAGATGCTTTCAGAGCTGGAAAAGAGGGAATTCCAGTCCCATGTCCTGTGCAGAGCAGGGGAGGAGCTGGCTCTGAATGATCCTGGCTCCAGAGGGCATTCCCTGCTCCATCAGAGCCCCAGCAGGGTCAGGAGACACTTCTGGAGCTGGGAAAGAGGGAATTCCAGTCCCGTGTCCCGTGGGGAGCAGGGGAGGAGCTGGCTCTGGCTCATCCTGGCTCCAGGGAGCATTCCCTGCATCATCAGCACCCCAGCTGGATGCTCTGGAGCTGGAAAAGAGGGAATTCCAGTCCCGTGTCCCGTGGGGAGCAGGGGAGGAGCTGGCTCTGGCTCATCCTGGCTCCAGGGAGCATTCCCTGCATCATCAGCACCCCAGCTGGATGCTCTGGAGCTGGAAAAGAGGGAATTCCAGTCCCATGTCCCGTGGGGAGCAGGGAGGAGCTGGCTCTGGCTCATCCTGGCTCCAGGGAGCATTCCCTGCTCCATCAGAGCCTCAGCAGGGTCAGGAGATGCTTTCAGAGCTGGGAAAGAGGGAATTCCAAGAGGGAATTCCAGTCCCATGTCCGGTGGGGAGCAGGGGAGGAGCTGGCTCTGAGTGATCCTGGTTGCAGAGGGCATTCCCTGCTCCAGCAGAGCCTCAGCAGGGTCAGGAGACACTTTCAGAGCTGGAAAAGAGGGAATTCCAAGAGGGAATTCCAGTCCCATGTCCCTTGCAGAGCAGGGGAGGAGCTGGCTCTGGCTCATCCTGGCTCCAGAGGGCATTCCCTGCTCCATCAGAGCCCCAGCAGGGTCAGGAGATGCTTTCAGAGCTGGGAAAGAGGGAATTCCAAGAGGGAATTCCAAGAGGGAATTCCAAGAGGGAATTCCAAGAGGGAATTCCAGTCCCGTGTCCCGTGGGGGGCAGGGAGGAGCTGGCTCTGGCTCATCCTGGCTCCAGAGGGCATCCCCCGAGGTCGGTTCCCCCCGGGGGGCCGGGCTTCCTTCCAGAGCTGGCAAACTGGGAACTGCAGCTCCAGGGGGTACTGGGAAGGGCACAGCCCAGCGGTGCCAGGCCTGGGGCTGTGCCCGGGGCTGTGCCCGTGTCCATTCCCATGTCTGTGGTCTGTGTCCATGCCTGTGCCCATTCCTGTGTCCGTGCTCGTGTCCGTGCCCATGTCCATGCCCGTGTCCCATTCCCATCCCCCTCTCGCCATGCCCATCCCCGTGCCCTGACACCATGCCCGTGTCTGTCCCCATGTCCCCCCACCGTGTCCCCCCCATGCCCTGATGCCATGCCCGTGCCCATCCCCGTGTCCCCCTCCCCATGCCCCTGTGCCCTGATGCCGTGCTGTCCCCATCCCTGTGCCTGTGTCCCCCCCCATGCCCGTCCCCGTGCCCGTGCCCCCCCCCACCCCGTGCCCTGATGCCGTGCCATCCCCGTGCCCGTGTGCCCCCCCGTGTGTCCCCGTGCTCTGACGCCGGGCCGTGCCCGTCCCGTGCCTGTGTCCCCCCCCGTGCTCGTGTCCATCCCCGTGCCCATCCTCGTGTCCCCATCCCCGTGCCTGTGTCCCCCCCCCCCCCCCGTGCCTTGATGCCGTGCCGATCCCCATCCCCGTGTCCCTGTGCCCGTGTCCCCGTGCCCGTGTCGTCCCCCCCCCACCGTGCCCTGATGCCGTGCCGATCCCTGTCCCCATCCCCGTGCCCATCCCCGTGCCCATCCCCTTGTCCCTGTGCCCGTGTCCCCCCCCCCCACCGTGCCCTGATGCCGTGCCCATCCCCGTGCCCATCTCCGTGTCCCCGTGCACGTGTCCCCCCCATCCCGTGCCCATCCCCGTGTCCCCGTGCCCGTGTCCCCCCCCGCCGTGCCCATCCCCGTGCCCATCCCCATGCCCATCTCCGTGTCCCCGTGCCTGTGTCCCCCCCATCCCATCCCCATCCCCGTGCCCATCCCCATGTCCCGTGCCTGTGTCCCCCCCATCCCATCCCCATCCCCGTGCCCATCCCCATGTCCCCGTGCCTGTGTCCCCCCCATCCCATCCCCATCCCCGTGCCCATCCCCATGTCCCCGTGCCCGTGTCCCCGTGCCCGTGTCCCCCCCCCTGCCGTGCCCATCCCCGTGCCCATCTCCGTGTCCCGTGCCCGTGTCACCCCCATCCCGTCCCCATCCCCGTGCTCATCCCCGTGCTCGTGTCCCTCCCCCGCCATGCCCATCCCCGTGCCCATCCCCGTGTCCCCGTGCCGTATGCCCCCCCCATCCCCGTCCCCATCCCCTGTCCCCGTGCCCGTATCCCCCCCCCGCCGTGCCCTGACGCCGTGCCGTCCCCATCCCCGTCCCCATCCCCGTGTCCCGTGCCCATCCCCGTGCCCATCCCCGTGCCATCCCCGTGTCCCCATCCCCGTGTCCCCCCCCCCCCCGCCGTGCCCTGACGCCGTGCCGTCCCCTCAGCGGGCGAGGCGTGCTGCGAGCTGTGCGGGCTGTACTTCGAGAACCGGAAGGCGCTGGCGAGCCACGCGCGGGCACACCTGCGCCAGTTCGGGGTGACCGAGTGGTGCGTCAACGGGTCGCCCATCGAGACCCTCCGCGAGTGGATCCGGCACCGCCCGCACAAGGCCGGCGCCTTCCGCACCTTCATCCAGGCCGGGAGACCCTTTGCCAAGAAGTTCCGTACCCACGCCGGGGGCACCGGTGCCCGCCGGGTACCCCTCAGCCTCCACGGAGCTGCTGGAGGTGCTGGTGGTGCTGGAGTCGCTTTCCTGGGCAAAGGGTTACCCGGGGAACCGGTGCCCGGCGACGCCGCGGCTCTGCTGGACGGGGGAGAGCGACCCCGGGTCACCTCCCCCCTGGCACTGGTGAAGGTGGAGGAGCATCAGCGCCCCAACATCAGCAGTGAGTGGTACTACTGGGAGGGGCACTGGGAGGGTGGGAGGGGCACTGGGAGAGTGTGAGGGGCACCGGAGGGGCACCAGGAGGGTGTGAGGGGCACTGGGAGGGTGTGAGGGGCACCGGGTGGGCACTGGGAGGGTGTGAGGGGCACCGGTGGGCACTGGGAGCGCACAGAGGGCACCAGGAGGGCACCGGGAAGTCAAGGGGAGCACTCACAGGGCACTGGGAGTGCACAGAGGGCACCAGGAGGGCACAAGGGGCACGCAGAGGGCACCGGGAGGTCAAGGGGAGCACTCACAGGCACTGGGAGCGCACAGAGGGCACCAGGAGGGCACTGGGAGCGCACAGAGGGCACTGGGAGTGCACAGAGAGCACCAGGAGGGCACAAGGGGCACGCAGAGGGCACCAGGAGGGCGAGGGGAGCACCCATAGGGCACTGGGAGGGCACTTGGAGAGCACCAGGAGGGCACAAGGGGCACCCGGAGGGCACCGGGAGGGTGCAAGGGGCACCAGGAGGGCACGGGGGGAACCTTTCCCTTTCCCTCCTCCTCCTCCTCTTCCTCTTCCTCCTCCTCTTCCTCCTCCTCCTCCTCCTCCTCCTCCTCCTCCTCCTCCTCCTCCTCCTCCTCCTCCTCTTCCTCCTCCTCTTCCTCCTTCTCCTCTTCCTCCTCCTCCTCCTCCTCCTTCTCTTCCTCCTTCTCCTCTTCCTCCTCCTCTTCCTCCTTCTCCTCCTCTTCCTTCTCCTTCTCCTTGTCCTCCTCCTCCTTCTCTTCTTCCTCCTCCTCCTCCTCCTCCTCCTCCTCCTCCTCCTCCTCCTCCTCCTCCTCCTCCTCCTCCTCCTCCTCCTCCTCCTCCTCCTCCTCCTCCTCCTCCTCCTCCTCCTCCTCCTCCTCCTCCTCTTCCTCCTCCTCCTCCTCCTCTTCCTCCTCCTCCTTCTCTTCTTCCTCCTCCTCCTTCTCTTCCTCCTTCTCCTCTTCCTCCTTCTCCTTCTCTTCCTCCTCCTTCTCTGTCTCCTCCTCCTCCTCCTTCTCCTCCTCCTCCTCCTCCTCCTCCTCCTCCTCCTCCTCCTCCTCCCCCAAGGCCCCGTTGCCCAGCATGGACTGGGGTTCCCTTCTCCCTCGGTCGCGGCTCTGGCAGCCGAGAGCCCGGGCGGTGCCGCCCTCGGTGCCCGCCTCTGCCACCCTCTCCCTTTGTGCCCCTCTGGCAGAGTTCGAGCGGCGGCAGCCGAGGCCCCTGGACCCCCCTCTGCCCCGGGACCGGGACGGGGCCGAATTCCAGCCCAAGATGGAGGCGCCGCGCCCGCCGCCGCCGCGCGTCCGACCGGTGCCCGCGCTGGTGCCGCGCCCGCCCCAGACCTCCCTCGTCAAGTTCGTGGGGAACATCTACACCCTGAAATGCCGGTGGGTGCCCGGGGAGCACCCCCTGCCCGGGGGGGAGCGGGGCGGGGGGAGCTCGTGGGGGATCCCCGGGAAACTCATGGGGGATCCCCAGGAAGCGCTCGGTGGATCCCCAGTGGATCCCCAGGAAGCTCGTGGTGGATCCCCAGGAAGTTCGTGGTGGATCCTCAGGGAGCGCTTGGTGGGGCCTCAGGAAGCGCTTGGTGGGTCCCCTGGGAGCTCTTAGTGGATCCCCAGTGGATCTGCAGGAAGCGCTTGGTGGATCCCCAGGAGTTCCATGGTGGGGCCTCAGGAAGCGTTTGGTGGATCCCCTGGGAGCTCTTGGTGGATCCCAGGAAGTTTGTGCTCGATCATCAGGAGTGCTTGGTGGATCCCCAGTGGATCCCCAGGAAGCTCTTGGTGGATCCCCAGGAAACGTTTGGTGGATCCCCAGGAAGCGCTTGGTTGATCCCCTGGGAGCTCGTGGTGAATCCCCTGGGAGCTCGTGGTGAATCCCTGGAAGCTGATGGTGGATCCCCCAGGGAGCTGGTAGTGGATCCCCAGTGGGTCCCCAGGAAATCCTTGGTGGATCCCCAGGGAGCTCTTGGTGGATCTCCAGGGAGCTGTTGGTGGATCCCCAGGAAGTGTTTGGTGGATCCCCAGTGGGTCCCCAGGAGATCCTTGGTGGGGCCTCAGGAGGCGCTTGGTTGATCCCCAGTGGATCCCCAGGGAGCTCTTGGTGGATCCCCAGGAAGTTTGTGCTCAATCATCAGGGAGTGCTTGGTGGATCCCCAGTGGATTCCCAGGAAGCTCTTGGTGGATCCCCAGGGAGCTCTTGGTAGATCCCCAAGGAACGTTTGGTGATCCTCAAGGAGCTCTTGGTGGATCCCCAGGGAGTTTGTGGTGGATCCTCAGGGAGTGCTTGGTGGATCCCCAGTGGGTCCCCAGGAGATCCTTGGTGGATCCCCAGGAAGCGCTTGGTTGATCCCCAGGGAGCTCTTGGTGCATCCCCTGCGAGCTCGTGGTGGATCCCCAGGGAGATGGTAGTGGATCCCCAGTGGGTCCCCAGGAAATCCTTGATGGATCCCCAGGGAGCTCTTGGTGGATCCCCAGTGGGTCCCAGAAGATCCTTGGTGGGGCCTCAGGAAGCGCTTGGTGAATCCCCAGGAAGCGCTTGGTTGATCCCCAGTGGATCCCCAGGGAGCTCTTGGTGGATCCCCTGGGAGCTCTCGGTGGATCCCCTGGGAGCTCTCGGTGGATGCCCAGGAAACGCTCGATGGGGCCTCAGGGAGCTCTTGGTGGATTCCCTGGAAGCTCATGATTGATCCCCAGGGAGCTCTTGGTGGATCCCCCAGTGGATCCCCCTTCTCTGGGCGGGCTGGGGGGGGGTTGCAGCTGCCCCTCTCCCCTCCTCCAACCGGGCTCCGTGTGCTCCCTCCCAGGTTCTGCGAGGTGGAGTTCCAGGGCCCCCTCTCGATCCAGGAGGAGTGGGTTTGGCACCTCCAGCGCCACATCCTGGAGATGAATTTCTCCAAGGGGGATCCGTTGCGGAGCGAGGCCGTCGCGGCCCCCGAGGCCCCCGCCCTGGCCGAGGCGCAGTGACGGCCGCAGCCCCCACCCCACACCCACCCCCCACCCCCCCTGCCCTTCCCACGACTCCTTAACCTTTGGATTTTGGGGAGAAAAGGGAGGAATCGAGCGCTGCCTTCACCCCCCCCCCCCCCCTCGGAGCTTCCCCTCCTTCCAGAGCCTTCCAGGGAAGAGAAGGGGGGGGGGGGAACCCCAAGCACTACAACCCTGGGCGATCCCACGGGAATCCCGCGACGGGGGGGAGGGAACGACCGGATCCCGGGTGGGGCTGGAGGAGGAATTCTTCCCTCCTCTTCTCTTCCCCCCCCCCCCACCCCAAATCTGCCCTTTTTTAACCCAAAGAACAAACGGTGCCGATTCCGGATGGGATTCCGGGGGAGCGGCCGCCGCGCGCCCGGAAAACGCTTTTTTTGGGGGGGGTTGGGGGGGGTGTTTATCCAACCCTTGGAATTCTTGGCAATCCCAGTTGGGATTTCCCACAGGCGAGGCTGAAATTGAATCCCGTGGAGGTGTCAGAATCCCTCGGTTCTGGGTTTGCATGTTGCCCCCAAATCCCCCTTTTCCCACCCCAAAAACGACGCCCTTTTTTTTTTTCCACCGCGCGGCGAAGCGAAGCCCCAAACGCCGGATTTAAACCCCCCCCAACACCCCCAACCCCCCCCCCCGTGGGGATTCCACCTGAGAGCAGAAAACATTCCGGTGGGAGCCCAAAAAAAACCCCCAACACCTCCCCCAGCCCACTAAAGGGAATTCCGGGAAAACCCCCAGGGAATCCCCCTCCCCCCCCCCCGGAGGGTTCGGTTCCACCCCTCCCCCCCCAACTTCCGCCGTCTCTTCGTTGGTTCTTTGTTATTCCCGGTTTTCCTCGTTTAGCTCCAGAGCCCTTCTGACTTTTCTAAACTCTAGATTTGTGTAGAAATAAGGAATATTCCGGTTTATTTGGAAATTTCCTCCCCCTCCCCCCCCACAAAAAAAAAAGAAAAACTTCCGGATTTCGGAAGGAATTTTAACGGAGAAATATTTTTTTTCTTCCTTTTTTTTTTTTTTTTTATTTCCAAGGTTTTTTTTTTTGGGGCAGATTCGGGTGATTCTTGTACCGGGAACGCGGGACGATGGATTAAATTCTTCTGGAAATGAAGCCCGAGGGAGAGAGAGGAGTCTCTGGATACTGGGAATGGGGGGGGGGGAGGGAGGGGATGAGGAATGGGGTCCTGGGAGGGGATTGGGGGGTTGAGGGCTCCCCCAGGGGGGGTTGAATGAGTGGAGGGGGTCAGGGTGAGGCCGGATCCCGGGATCCGGGAACAGTGGGTCAGGATGAGGCCGGATCCTGGGATCCGAGGACAGTGGGGTCAGGATGAGGCCGGATTCTGGGATCGGGGGACAGTGGGGTCAGGATGAGGCCGGATCTTGGGATCCGGGGACAGTGGGGTCAGGATGAGGCCGGATCCTGGGATCTGGGAACAGTGGGGTTGGGATGAGGCCAGATCCTGGGATCAGGGGGCATCAAGGTCAGGATGAGGCTGGATCCTGGGATCCGAGGACAATGGGGTCGGGATGAGGCCGGATTCTGGGATCGGGGGACAGTGGGGTCAGGATGAGGCCGGATTCTGGGATCGGGGGACAGTGGGGTCAGGATGAGGCCGGATTCTGGGGTCGGGACAGTGGGGTCGGGATGAGGCCGGATCCTGGGGTCAGGGGGCATCAAGGTCAGGATGAGGCTGGATCCGGGGACCGTGGGGTCGGGATGAGGCCGGATTCTGGGATCCAGGGGCAGTGGGGTTGGGATGAGGCCGGATTCTGGATCGGGGGACAGTGGGGTCGGGATGAGGCCGGATTCTGGGATCTTGGGACATCAAGGTCAGGATGAGGTCGTGTCCCCACAGAAAGGGGTCAATGGGATCAGGACGTGGCGTCGTCTCCTGGACACCGGGAGCCTGGCTTGGCCGTGTCCCAAGGAATGGGGACATTGGGGTTGGGATGAGGCCACAGCCCCGTGGAATGGGGACATTGGGGTTGGGATGTGGCCCTGGATCATGGGATTTGGGGACATTGGGGTTGGGATGTGGCCCTGGATCATGGGATTTGGGGACAGCGGGGTTGGGATGTGGCTGTGTCTCGTGGACTCTCAAAGCCTGACTTGGCTGTGTCCCAAGGAATGCGGACAGCGGGATCAGGATGGGGTCCCATGTCCTGGGATTCAGGACAAGTGGGATCAGGATGAGGCTGTTGACCCAGGGAATGGGGACGGCGAGGTCACGGTGTGGCCCTGTGACCTGGAATATGGGGACAATGGGGTTGTGACGGGGCCATGTCCCAAGGGAATGGGGTCACCAGGGTCAGGATGAAGCTGTGTCCCCAAGGGAAGGGGTCACCGGGGTCAGGACGAGGCTGTGGTCCAAGGAATGGGGTCACCGGGGTCAGGATGAGGCTGTGTCCCCGAGGAATGGGGTCACCAGGGTCAGGATGAGGCCGTGTCCCCCGAGGAATGGGGTCCCCAGGGTCTGGGTGAGGCCGTGGTCCAAGGAATGGGGTCACCGGGGTCAGGATGAGGCCGTGTCCCCGAGGAATTGGGGTCACCGGGGTCAGGATGAGGCCCCACGTAGGGACCGAGGGACCCGGACGAGGCCCCAGGACACAGAGGGTCTCCCTTTCACCACGTGGGCCGTTCCCGCGGGGGGGGGGCGGAGCCTCCGCGGACGCAGCCAATAGCAGCAGGCGGCGCGGCCTGGAGGGGCGGGGCGAGGGGGTGCGAAGGTGGATCTGAGCTCGTCATTGGTTCGGGCAGGGTGAGCCCGCCCCTCCCGCGACCAATGAGAGAGCAGTATGGCGGCGGCCGCGCCTCCTCGCGCCGTACCTCCGCGCCGGCCAATCAGCGCTCGGCTTTGCCGGCTCCCATTCAGCAAAGAGCGCGCGCGCCGCCAGGGGCAACGTCCCCAGCCAATGGCAGTGAGCGAAGCGGTGAGTGACGTCCAGAGAAGCCAATGGAGGCGAAGGAGGGCGGGGCCAACCGCGACGGGGAGCCGGCGGCGTCCGCGGACCAATGAGAGTGAAGGAGGCGGAGCGGCGCGGCCAATGAGGAGGAGGGGGCGGGGCCCGCGAGCAGCCGGTACCGACGGGCGGCGCCGCCATCATGAGCGGCTTCGGGGGTGAGGGGGGGGGGAAGGGGCAGGAGGAGCCCCCTGGGGGGGGGGGGGGGGGGGGGGGAGGAGAAACGGGGGGGGGGGACTCGGGGGGGGGGGGTGGGGAATTGGGGGGGAAAGGGGGCTTCGGGGGGGGGTGGGGGAAGGGGGGCTCTGGGGGGGGGTGGGGGAAGGGGGGCTCGGGGATGGGGGGGGGGGAGGGGGGCTCTGGGGGCCTCTGGGAGGGGGGGGGGAAGGGGGCTCGGGGGGGGGGGGAAGGGGCTCTGGGAGGGGGGGGGGGAAGGGGAAGGGGGGGAAAGGGGGCTCGGGGGGGGGGGAAGGGGGGGCTCTGGGGGGGGGAAGGGGGCTGGGGGGGGAAAGGGGGACGGGGGCTCTGGGGGGAGGGGAAGGGGGCCTCTGGGAGGGGGGGGGAAAGGGGGCTCTGGGAGGGGGGGGGGAAGGGGGCCTCTGGGAGGGGGGGGGGAAGGGGGCTCTGGGAGGGGGGGGGGAAAGGGGGCTCTGGGAGGGGGGGGGAAAGGGGGCCTCTGGGAGGAGGGGGGGGAAGGGGGCCTCTGGGAGGAGGGGGGGGAAGGGGGCCTCTGGGGGGGGGGGGGGGAAGGGGGCCACTGGGAGGGGGGGGGAAGGGGGGCTCTGGGAGGGGGGGGGGAAAGGGGGGCTCTGGGGGGGGGGGGGGGAAAGGGGGCCACTGGGGGGGGGGGGAAGGGGGCTCTGGGAGGGGGGGGGGGAAAGGGGGGCCACTGGGAGGGGGGGGGGAAAGGGGGCTCTGGGAGGGGGGGGGGGAAAGGGGGGCTCTGGGAGGGGGGGGGGAAGGGGGCCTCTGGGAGGGGGGGGGGGAAAGGGGGCCTCTGGGAGGGGGGGGGGGAAGGGGGGCTCTGGGAGGGGGGGGGAAAGGGGGCCTCTGGGAGGGGGGGGGGAAAGGGGGCCTCTGGGAGGGGGGGGGGAAGGGGGGCTCTGGGAGGGGGGGGGGAAAGGGGGCCTCTGGGAGGGGGGGGGAAAGGGGGCCTCTGGGAGGGGGGGGGAAAGGGGGCCTCTGGGAGGGGGGGGGGGAAGGGGGCCTCTGGGAGGGGGGGGGGGAAGGGGGCTCTGGGGGGAGGGAGAATGGGGTCTGGGGAGGGGGGGACGAGGGCTGAGGGGGGAGTGGGGGGGGAAATGGGGTCTGGGGAAGGGGGGGGAACGGGGGGCTCTGGGGGGGAACGGGGGTTGGGGGAACGGGGCTCTTGGGGGGGGGGGAGAATGGGGTCTGGGGGAGAGGGGAACGAGGGCTGAGGGGGGGGAATGGGGGTTGGGGGGGAGTGGGGGGGGCAAATGGGGTTTGGGGAAGGGGGGATGGGGGGTCTGGGGGGGAAGGGGAACGAGGGCTGAGTGGGGGGGGGAATGGGCTCTGGGGGGGGGATGGGAGCTCTGAGAGAGGGAACAGGGGTTGGAGGGGAAAATTGGGGTCTGAGGAGGGGGGGCCACGAGGGTTTGCCCCTCCCCCCCTTCACCCCTCCCCCCCTTCGCCCCTCCCCCTCTCTTTGCTCCTCACCTTTCCTGGGAGTTTTCCCCTTCCCTTCCCTCCCATCCCCAGTTTCTCCCAGTTCGGGTGTGGTCGATGTCACCTGGGAGGGGCTCAGGCTGTGCTGGTGGCACTGGGAGGGGGCACAGAAGGGCCATTGATAACTCAGCCCTTTATTGGAAGGCAGCAAATCAATTCATCGATTGATTTATCCCTTTTATTAATTAAGAGGCCAATCCCAACCCTGCCCCCCCATCGCTTTCCCACCTTGGGCATCTGGATCAGCGTGAGGGGGGGGGGGAGGTGCCCTTTGCTAACGAGGCTCTAATTACTTGGCTAATTAACCCTGGGGCAAGGTGGCCCAGTCCTTCCATCCCCATTCCTGCCAGGGCAAAGCTTTTGCCCCAAAGGGCACCTGAACGGGGTTAAAACCTCCCCGTGGGGCAACATCAGGGCTGGATCCTTTCACTATTTGGGGCAAAACTCGGGCTTTTGGGGGCTGGGGATTTGTTGGGGCTCTGCAGGACGAGGATCCCTTTGGGAATGACGATGGTTTTGTCTCTAATTGCCTTTTTTTGGCTCTTTTTTAGGTTATGGAGACTGGAATTCGGGGCCAAACAGAGGCAAGTAGGGCACAGAGCAAAGCCATTCCTGGCAGATTGGGGCATTCCCTTCCCCCTGGGATGCATTTCCTGGGCCTGGGAATGGTCAGAGAGAGGTTCCCCCTGCCCTGTACCCTCCGACCCTGCCCCCTGCACAGAGATTTCCACCCTTTCTGTTAAAAATTCACCTTAAAGTCAGGAGAAAAGGTGATTTCTGTAGGAAAAAAAAAGGTTCTGGGTGGAATCAATCGCTTTTTGGAGTTGTTTCTCCACCCAAAAAACCCACCTTTTGCTGTTTGGAAAACCTCAAGGAGGTCCCTGGAGGTGGGGATGGAAAGAGAGGTTTGGGAACAGGATGTGGATTCTCTTCCCAGCAAAGGAAAAGGTCAGGAGGGAGAAACCCCCCCTCAATTTTTAATCTTTTAATTGGCTCCGTTCGTTATTCCCGAAGGATGGAGGGAAGGGAGGGTTTGGAGACCCTGGATCCATGGATGGAGGGTGAGGAGGGGCTGCAGAGGGGTCTGGAGACCCTGGATCAATGGATGGAGGGTGAGGAGGGTCCTCAGAGGGGTCTGGAGACCCTGGATCCATGGATGGAGGGTGAGGAGGGTCTGCAGAGGGGTCTGGAGACCCTGGATCCATGGATGGAGGGTGAGGAGGGTCCTCAGAGGGGTCTGGAGACCCTGGATCCATGGATGGAGGGTGAGGAGGGTCCTCAGAGGGGTCTGGAGACCCTGGATCCATGGATGGAGGGAGAGGAGGTTCTGCAGAGGGGTCTGGAGACCCTGGATCCATGGATGGAGGGTGAGGAGGGTCCTCAGAGGGGTCTGGAGATCCTGGATCCATGGATGGAGGGTGAAGAGGGTCCTCAGAGGGGTCTGGAGACCCTGGATCCATGGATGGAGGAAGGGAGGGTCTGCAGAGGGGTCTGGAGACCCTGGATCCATGGATGGAGGGTGAGGAGGGTCCTCAGAGGGGTCTGGAGACCCTGGATCCATGGATGGAGGGTGAGGAGGGTCTGCAGAGGGGTCTGGAGACCCTGGATCCATGGATGGAGGGTGAGGAGGGTCCTCAGAGGGGTCTGGAGACCCTGGATCCATGGATGGAGGGTGAGGAGGGGCTGCAGAGGGATCTGGAGATCCTGGATCCATGGATGGAGGGTGAGGAGGGTCCTCAGAGGGGTCTGGAGACCCTGGATCCATGGGTGGAGGGTGAGGAGGGTCCTCAGAGGGATCTGGAGACCCTGGATCCATGGATGGAGGGTGAGGAGGGGCTGCAGAGGGGTCTGGAGACCCTGGATCCATGGATGGAGGGTGAGGAGGGTCCTCAGAGGGATCTGGAGACCCTGGATCCATGGATGGAGGGTGAGGAGGGTCCTCAGAGGGGTCTGGAGACCCTGGATCCATGGATGGAGGGTGAGGAGGGTCCTCAGAGGGATCTGGAGACCCTGGATCCATGGATGGAGGGTGAGGAGGGTCCTCAGAGGGGTCTGGAGACCCTGGATCCATGGATGGAGGGTGAGGAGGGGCTGCAGAGGGGTCTGGAGACCCTGGATCCATGGATGGAGGGTGAGGAGGGTCCTCAGAGGGGTCTGGAGACCCTGGATCCATGGTTGGAGGGTGAGGAGGGTCTGCAGAGGGGTGTGGAGACCCTGGATCCATGGATGGAGGGTGAGGAGGGTCTGCAGAGGGGTGTGGAGACCCTGGATCCATGGATGGAGGGTGAGGAGGGGCTGCAGAGGGGTCTGGAGACCCTGGATCCATGGATGGAGGGTGAGGAGGGTCTGCAGAGGGGTTTGGAGACCCTGGATCCATGGATGGAGGGTGAGGAGGGTCTGCAGAGGGGTTTGGAGACCCTGGATCCATGGGTGGAGGGTGAGGAGGGTCCTCAGAGGGGTCTGGAGACCCTGGATCCATGGATGGAGGGTGAGGAGGGTCTGGAGAGGGGTCTGGAGACCCTGGATCCATGGATGGAGGGTGAGGAGGGTCCTCAGAGGGGTCTGGAGACCCTGGATCCATGGATGGAGGGTGAGGAGGGGCTGCAGGGGGTCTGGAGACCCTGGATCCATGGGTGGAGGGTGAGGAGGGTCCTCAGAGGGGTCTGGAGACCCTGGATCCATGGATGGAGGGTGAGGAGGGTCTGGAGAGGGGTCTGGAGACCCTGGATCCATGGATGGAGGGTGAGGAGGGTCCTCAGAGGGGTCTGGAGACCCTGGATCCATGGATGGAGGGAGAGGAGGGTCCTCAGAGGGGTCTGGAGACCCTGGATCCATGGATGGAGGGTGAGGAGGGTCTGCAGAGGGGTCTGGAGACCCTGGATCCATGGGTGGAGGGTGAGGAGGGTCCTCAGAGGGGTCTGGAGAACCTGGATCCATGGATGGAGGGTGAGGAGGGTCCTCAGAGGGGTCTGGAGATCCTGGATCCATGGATGGAGGGTGAGGAGGGTCTGCAGAGGGGTCTGGAGACCCTGGATCCATGGATGGAGGGTGAGGAGGGTCCTCAGAGGGGTCTGGAGATCCTGGATCCATGGATGGAGGGTGAGGAGGGTCCTCAGAGGGGTCTGGAGATCCTGGATCCATGGATGGAGGGTGAGGAGGGTCCTCAGAGGGGTCTGGAGATCCTGGATCCATGGATGGAGGGTGAGGAGGTCCAGGGGATCTGGAGACCCTGGATCCATGGATGGAGGGTGAGGAGGGTCCTCAGAGGGGTCTGGAGATCCTGGATCCATGGATGGAGGGTGAGGAGGGTCCTCAGAGGGGTCTGGAGACCCTGGATCCATGGATGGAGGGTGAGGAGGGGCTGCAGAGGGGTCTGGAGACCCTGGATCCATGGATGGAGGGTGAGGAGGGTCCTCAGAGGGGTCTGGAGACCCTGGATCCGTGGATGGAGGGTGAGGAGGGGTCTCCGTGGGGGTCAAGAGGGCGACCGGACGACCCTCGGCGCTCGTTGCAGGGTTCGAGGGTTTCGGTTACGGCTTTGGCTACGGCGACGCCGGGGATTACGGCCACGGCGCGGCCGCCTCGGGGCCCTGGGGGCTGGGCATGGAGGGCAGCGCCGAGGGCGCCGGCGCAGACGCCATCGGGAAAATGAACCCGCGCCTGGACGGCGCCGCGCGCCTCGACTGCGACGGCGGAGAGCGGTGAGCACGGGAGGGGGAGGGGAGTGAAGGTGACTGGGAGGGGGAGTGGGATTGGGGGATTGGGAGGGGGATTGGGGGATTGGGAGTGGGATTGGGAGGGGGATTGGGAGGGGGATTGGGGGATTGGGAGGGGGATTGGGGGATTGGGAGGGGGATTGGGGGATTGGGAGCGGGGAAAGGGGGGTTGGGGGGGGAGTGGGATTGAGTGGAGGGAAGGGTTGGGGGAGTGGGATTGGGAGTGGGGAAGGGGATTGGGAGTGGGATTGGGGGATTGGGAGCGGGGAAAGTGGGGTTGTGGGGGGGAGTGGGATTGGGATTGGAGGGAGTGGGATTGGGAGTGGGATTGAGTGGGGGGAAGGGGTGAGGGAGTGGGATTGGGAGGGGGGAAGGGGATTGGGAGTGGGATTGAAGGGAAGGTGATTGGGAGTGGGTGGGGGAGTGGGATTGGGGCATTGGGAGTGGGGAAAGTGGGGTTGTGGGAGGGAGTGGGATTGGGAGTGGAGGGAGTGGGATTGGGAGTGGGAGTGAAGGGAAGGTGATTGGGAGTGGAGGGAAGAGGTTTGGGAATGGAGGGAAGGGGTGAGGGAGTGGGATTGGGAGGGGGGGAAGTGGGATTGGGGGGGGGAGTGGGATTGGGAGTGGAGGGAAGAGGTGAGGGAATGGGATTGGGAGTGGGGGGAATGAATGGGATTGGGAGCGAAGGGAAGGGGATTGAGAGTAGGGGGAGTGAGGTTGGGAGTGGAGGGAAGAGGTTTGGGCCTGGACCAGCCCAGGGGGGTGAAGTCCCCACCCTGGAGGGGTTCAGAGATGGGTGGAGGAGTTCCTTAGGGATGTGGATTAGGAATGGGACAGGGATCATTGGATTGGGTGATCCCAGAGGTCTTTTCCAACTGGGTGATTCCAAGTTTTAGTGGCCAAGGTGGGAACAGTTCCTTCTCTGAAAGGGTTCTCAGGGCCTGGCACAACCCAGGGGGGGTGAAGTCCCCACCCTGGAGGGGTTCAAAGATGGGTGGAGGAGTTCCTTAGGGATGTGGATTAGGAATGGGACAGGGATCATTGGATTGGGTGATCCCAGAGGTCTTTTCTATCCAAATGATTCCAAGCTTTTGTGGCCAAGGTGGGAACAGTTCCTGCACTGAAAGGGTTTTCAGGACCTGGCACAACCCAAGGGGGGTGAAGTCCCCACCCTGGAGGGGTTCAGAGAAGGGTGGAGGAGTTCCTTAGGGGTGTGGATTGGGAAGGGAACAATTGGACTGGGAGCTCCCAAAGGTCTTCTCCACCCTGGAGGGTTCCCCGGTGCCACCATCAGCTCCCCTTTTGCCAAGGAAGCTGCTCCCAAAGGGCTTCCTTTTTCTCTTCACCTCCTGCCCTTCCTCCTCCTCCTCCTCCTCCTCCAGGTACGACCCCTACGACCCCTACGACCCCAGGTCCTCCCTGTCCGACCGCGACCTTTTCCGTTACGACTACGGCGAGGCGGAGCCCAGCCCCGAGGCCACCTTCGAGGGGCACCACGAGCCCTTCTACGAGAGCCCCCGGGACCCCTTCCCCAACAGAGCCCGCGAGAGCTTCGCCCAACGGGCACCGACGTGGGGCAGGGACGGACGGAACCACAGAGCCTACGGGGGGGCCTGGAATGAACCCCCCCCCTGCTTCGGGCCCCACGGCTCGGCCAGGCTCCCTTCCCTCTTCTCCCACAACATCATCCCGGAGCACGGAATGTTCCAGGGGGTGAGGGGTTTCGCGGGCAACGCGCGCTACGGAGGAGGAACGGGGAGACAGCGGGCGAGGAGGAGCTGGAAAACGTGGGATTGGGATTTTAGGGTGAGTAGAGGGGCTGGGAGGAGCTGCTTTCTTTGGAGAAGTTGGGGTTCCCCGTGGATACGAGCGTCCGGAAGCCTGGGATGCCAAAGTGTGGAATCTTCCAGTTGGGAAAGAGCTCTGGGATCACCCAGTGCAACCATCCCTGTCCCATTCCTAATCCACACCCCTAAGGAACTCCTCCACCCATCTTTGAACCCCTCCAGGGTGGGGACTTCACCCCCCTGGGCTGGTCCAGGCCCTGAGAACCCTTTCAGAGAAGGAACTGTTCCCACTGAGGCCACAAAAGCTTGGAATCATTTGGATAGAAAAGACCTCTGGGATCACCCAATCCAATGATCCCTGTCCCATTCCCA
This sequence comes from Tapera naevia, assembly GCA_033556795.1. Lineage (NCBI taxonomy): Eukaryota > Metazoa > Chordata > Aves > Cuculiformes > Neomorphidae > Tapera > Tapera naevia. The sequence continues at coordinate 16,199 of JAUMJJ010000623.1, read as the reverse complement.
ATCCACACCCCTAAGGAACTCCTCCACCCTTCTCTGAACCCCTCCAGGGTGGGGACTTCACCCCCCTGGGCTGGTCCAGGCCCTGAGAACCCTTTCAGAGAAGGAACTGTTCCCACTGAGGCCACTGTGGCCACCATGGGCCACTAAAACTGGGAATCACCCAGTTGGGAAAGACCTCTGGGATCACCCAATCCAATGATCCCTGTCCCATTCCCAATCCACATCCCTAAGGAACTCCTCCACCCTTCTCTGAACCCCTCCAGGGTGGGGACTTCACCCCCCTTGAGTTGTGCCAGGCCCTGAGAACCCTTTCAGTGCAGGAACTGTTCCCACCTTGGCCACAAAAGCTTGGAATCATCTGGATGGAAAAGACCTCTGGGATCACCCAATCCAATGATTCCCGTCCCCTTCCTGAACCACATCCCTAAGGAACTCCTCCTCCAGGGTCTCCAGACCCCTCTGAGGACCCTCCTCACCCTCCATCCATGGATCCAGGGTCTCCAGATCCCTCTGAGGACCCTCCTCACCCTCCATCCATGGATCCAGCCTCTCCTCACCCCTCTCCAGCCTCTCCTCACCCCTCTCCAGCCTCTCCTCACCCTCCATCCATGGATCCAGGGTCTCCAAACCCCTCTGCAGCCCCTCCTCACCCTCCATCCATGGATCCAGGGTCTCCAGACCCCTCTGAGGACCCTCCTCACCCTCCATCCATGGATCCAGGGTCTCCAGACCCCTCTGAGGACCCTCCCTTCCTCCAAGCACACCAACCCTTCCACCCAGCTCGATGCCATCTCCAATCTTGCATCTATGGGGGATGAGGAGCATCTACAGAGGGATCAGGACAGGTTGGACTCGATCCCTTCATCTGGATTATTGATTAAGTTATTGATCAGGCCTGGCCCCAGCACTGAACCCTGGGAACACCTCTCGTGACCGGTTTCCAACTGGTTTCAGCTCCATTTACCCCAACCCTCTGGGAAGTTCTAATGTGGATTTAACCCTATTTATGATGGAATTCCCGGTGGCAGTGGCTTTGTGGGGTGTTTCCTGGAGCTTTTTTTGCAGGAATAATGATACCTGGGGTGTTTTAACCCCCAAAATCCCATGGGTTGGGGGGAATATCTGAGCCCTTCCCAGCTCCATCTCCTGTGCCGTGGGACGGGAGCCGGAGGGATTTGGGGTCTTCGCGAGCGGCTCCTCCCGTCGGAAACGCGACTTTGGGTGGCTGAATTCCCTCCAAGTGGGGAAAAGGAGGCAGGAATGAAGCCTTCTTCTTCCCTCACAGCCTCAGAAGAGGAAACTCAAAAAAGATGGCAGTGGGAAGAAGCGGAAGCAGCCAAACAGCTCCGAGGAACCCGAGAGCAAAACGGCCAAGACGGACGGTTCCGACGACTCCGACTCCGACAACGGTGAGGATGGAGCAGCTTTGCCCCCTTTTAATTCCAGCTGAGCCCTTTGTTCAACCCTTTGGGAATTCTTTTGGTTCCCTTCCCTTTCCCTCATGGTTCTGTTTCTCTCAGAGGAGGGAACGGAAGGAGAATCCGGAGAGAAAGAGGGCTCCAGAGGGGTAAAGTATCATCCCTGTGGTACGATGGAAAACTCTGGGTGCAGGGGGGTGAAAGGCAGATCCTGGGTTATTCCCGAAGTTGAGAGGTGGAGGGGGAGAGGGTGGAGGTGGAATGCTGCAGGGAGGGGAGGGGTGGGGTGTCCCACGGGGGTTCCCAGCTGCACCCGGTGGCTGTGACATCGCTGAGACACCCAAAGGGGGGGGGGGAAGTGCAGGGAAATACCTGGCTCTGAAGGTTCTGGAGGCAGGAAAGCTCCTGAATGGATTCCCTGGGCTGGGGAGAATCCCAAAGCTGGGATTGCCTTGTTTCCCTGGAGACAGGGACTGTGGGCACCTCCCCACCAGCCCCTTTGGCTCCGTGGAGGGAGATCTTGGGTATGAGACCCCCCCCCACTGCATGGGGCTGGGATCCCCCCCCCTCATAGGGCTGATTTCTCCCCTCACCCCTCTGCTCTGTGGGGCTGGGATTCCCCCCTTTCCCCCTTTCCCACTCCTGGGGCTGGGATTTCCCCCTCCCTCTGCCAGTGGGACTGGGATTCCCCCCAACCCCCCCCCCCCCACCATGGAGCTGGGATTCCCTCCTTTCCCCCCAGCTCTATGGGGCTGGGATTCCCCTCTTCCACCCCCCCCCCACCCTGGGGCTGGGATTTCCCCCTTCCTTCCCCCTCCCCCCACCCCGTGGGGCTGGGATTTCCCTCCCCCTCCGTGGGGCTGGGATTTCCCTCCCCCTCCGTGGGGCTGGGATTTCCCTCCCCCTCCGTGGGGCTGGGATTCCCTCCTTCCACCCAGCTCCGTGGGGCTGGGATTTCCCCCTTCCCCCCTCCCCCCCACCCCCCCCCCCGCTATGGGGCTGGGATTTCCCTCCCTCCAGGGGCTGGGATCCCCCCATCCTGCTCTGTGGGGCTGGGATTTCATTTCCCCCTTCCCTCTCTTCGCTCCATGGCCCTGGGATCCCCCTCAGCTCCGAGGCCCTGGGATCCCTCCCGCTTTGCTCCATGGCCCTGGGACCCCCCCTTCTCCCGCCCCGTGGCCCTGGGATCCCCCCCTCATGGGCTGGGATCCCCCCCTCATGGGCTGGGATCCCCCCCTTCTCCTGCCCCGTGTTCCTGGGATCCCCACCCCACCCCCCCCCCCCCGTGGCCCTGGGATCCCCTCATGGGCTGGGATCCCATCATGGACTGGGATCCCCCCCCCTTCCCCTGCCCCGTGGCCCTGGGATCTCCCCATGGGCTGGAATCCCCCCCGCCTTCCCTCGCCCCATGGCCCTGGGGCTGGGACCCCCCCTCATGGGCTGGGATCCCCTCATGGGCTGGGATCCCCCCACTTCCCCCACTTCCCCAACCCCCGTGGCCCTGGGATCCCCCCGGGGCTGGGATCCTCCCCACTCCCATGGCCCTGGGATCCCCCCCACCCCCATGACGCTGGGATCCCCCCTGCCCCCATGGCGCTGGGATCCCCCCATGGGCTGGGATTCCCCTGCCCCGTGGCCCTGGGATCACCCCGTGGCCCTGGGATCCCCATGGGCTGGGATCCCCCCCCTTCCCCTTCCCCGTGGCCCTGGGATCCCCCCATGGGCTGGGATCCCCCCCCTTCCCCTGCCCTGTGACCCTGGGATCCCCCCCCGGGCTGGGGATTCCCCCCACCCCCCTGTTCCTGGGATTCTCCCGGGGCTGAGATCCCTCATGGCCCTGGGATTCCCCCGGGGCTGGGATCCCTCCCCTTCCCCTGCCCTGTGGCCCTGGGATCTCCCCCCCCCGCCCCCCCCGTGGCCCTGGGATTCCCCCGGGGCTGGGATTCCCCCCACCCCCATGGCCCTGGGATCCCTCATGGCCCTGGGATTCCCCCGGGGCTGGGATCCCTCATGGCCCTGGGATTCCCCCGGGGCTGGGATCCCCCCCACCCCCATGGCCCTTGGATTCCCCCAGGGCTGGGATCCCTCATGGCCCTGGGATTCCCCCGGGGCTGGGATCCCTCATGGTCCTGGGATCCCCCTGGGGCTGGGATCCCCTCCCCAGGGGCTGGAATTCCCAAGGGAAGGCAGGGCACGGCTTTCCCTGTGCTTTGACCTCTCCCACTCTTGTCCCTTCAGGAAGGGGAGGACGAAGAAGGCCGAGACTCCGAGAAAGGTGAGTGGAGGCCGGCGGCGGCGCCTTGGCGCTCCCGAGCTCCGCGTGGAGCAGGAATATCCCCCCCTCACACCCTTTTCCCCCCTTCCCCAAGCCCCCAATTCCCAGCCAGGAGAGAGATTTCCAATGAAATCCAACGAGTTTATCCAGGCCTCCTTCATTCTCGGAGTCCCTTGGCCTCGCCGTGCCTCGCCTCTTGGGGATCCCAGCTCAGCCTCCGCGCCTTCCCGGTGAAGGCTGAGGGCACCTTCCAGCCTCCTCCCTAAATCCCTCTGGGGGATCCTACGAGTGGGGTTTCAGCCCCGTAGGCAACGGAGAGAACCGGGGAGGCCCTTCCCAAGGACCACGATTCCCTTGGGAATTCAGGACCAGGGCCTTTCGGAATCCCCCCGGTGTCCCGGGGAGGGGAACAGGGGAAGGAGCTCAGCTCCTCTGTCCACGTTTAGTCCCGTGAATCCCATCCTTTGTGTCTGCTCAGGGATAAGGAAGTGCGGTAAATCCCTGCTAAGGGAGGAGCTGGATCCCTTGGCCAAGGTAGGTTGGGGGATGCTGGGATTTAGGGAATCCGGGATTGAGATCCTGGAAGCTTTGGATGAGCTCTTTGGGACGGAGCTCCTCGGCTTGGAGAGATGGGACTTGGCTTGGAGGAGCACCACGATTCCCAAAGGGAAAGCAGGGAGACCTCTGGGAAGAGGTTTTGGGGGTGGTTGGGGTGGTGGGGAAGGATCCCACCAGGGCCTGGCCTTGGCCCTCAGCTCCCAAAAAACAACGTGGTTGGAAAGAGATTCCCATTTCCCAAGCTTCGTCGCGTTCCCGGCGCTCGCCGTGCGGTCGGACAACCCGGAGAAAAGGGGGGGGGTGGGACATCAATAATGAGACCTGGAGCTAATTAGCAACCTCCTAAAGAGGTGGTGAGCAAGGGGGAGGGGTTTCCAGCAAAGAGCTTGGGTGGTGGTGCTGGAGCCTCCTTGGTTTCTCCACACCCAACGTGGTTTTTGTGGATTTGGGGATGATGAGGGGGGTCAAGAAGCTGATTTGGGGTGGCTGGAGGTGGCCTGGGAAGCAGCATCGTTGGTGGGAGCAGCTTCAGGACGTGGTGGGGTCTCAACTCCTTGAGGAAGGGGTGCCCTGAGTTTTCCTCCCCCTGGGCTTTGTGTCCCCCCTCTCCTTCAGGAGCGTTGAGGATCCAGGAGGAGATCAGCCAGATCAAAGGGAAGCTGCAGGTGGGGAGGAAAACCCAGGACAGGCAGAAGAAGAGGCATCGGGATCGCATGGTGGAGAGGTACCAGGCCCTCCTCTGCTCCCACCGTGGCCCAGGGCTTTGGCTGCTCCTCTGGAAGCTCTGATCTCCTGAAACATCAAACTGAAACGGGAAGGGGAGGATCAGGGAATCACCCAGTTGGAAAAGACCTCTGGGATCACCCAGGGCAAAAATCCCTGTCCCATTCCCAATCCACATCCCTAAGGAACTCCTCCACCCATCTTTGAACCCCTCCAGGGTGGGGACTTCACCCCCCTTGAGTTGTGCCAGGCCCTGAGAACCCTTTCAGAGAAGGAACTGTTCCCACCTTGGCCACAAAAGCTTGGAATCTTCCAGTTGGAAAAGACCTCTGGGACCACCCAATCCAACCATCCTTATCCCCTTCCTAATCCACACCCCTAAGGAACTCCTCCACCCATCTTTGAGCCCCCCCAGGGTGGGGACTTCACCCTCCCCAGGCTGGTCCAGGCCCTGAGAAACCTTTTAATGCAGGAACTGTTCACACCGAGGCTGCTGTGGCCACCATGGGCCACTAAAACTTGGAATCACCCAGTTGGGAAAGACCTCTGGGATCACCCAATCCAACCATCCCTGTCCCATTCCTAATCCACACCCCTAAGGAACTCCTCCACCCATCTTTGAGCCCCTCCAGGGTGGGGACTTCACCCCCCTGGGCTGGTCCAGGTCCTGAAAACCCTTTTAGTGCAGGAACTGTTCCCACCTTGGCCACAAAAGCTTGGAATCATCTGGATGGAAAAGACCTCTGGGATCACCCAGTGCAACCATCCCTGTCCCATTCCTAATCCACATCCCTAAGGAACTCCTCCACCCATCTCTGAACCCCTCCAGGGTGGGGACTTCACCCCCCTGGGCTGGTCCAGGCCCGGAGAACCCTTTCAGCACAGAAATTCTTCCCAATATCCATCTGCCCCTGCTCTGGAGCCACCTGAGGCCGTTCCCTCCCGTCCCATCTCCTGTCCCTTGGGAGCAGAGCCCACCCCCCCTCCCCAGAGCCCCCTCTCAGGGGACAGGGATGAGGTCTCCCCTCAGCCTCCTCTTCTGCAGCTCAACAACCCCAGGGCCCTCAGCCTCTCCTCTCAGGGCTTGTTCTCCAGCCCCTTCCCCAGCCTCGTTCCCTTCTCTGGACACCACATCCCTCTGAGGACCCTCCTCACCCTCCATCCATGGATCCAGGGTCTCCAGACCCCTCTGAGGACCCTCCTCACCCTCCATCCATGGATCCAGGGTCTCCAGACCCCTCTGCAGACCCTCCTCACCCTCCACCCATGGATCCAGGGTCTCCAGACCCCTCTGAGGACCCTCCTCACCCTCCATCCATGGATCCAGGTTCTCCAGACCCCCCTGCAGACCCTCCTCACCCTCCATCCATGGATCCAGGGTCTCCAGACCCCCCTGCAGCCCCTCCTCTCCCTCCATCCATGGATCCAGGGTCTCCAGACCCCTCTGAGGACCCTCCTCACCCTCCATCCATGGATCCAGAGTCTCCAGATCCCTCTGCAGACCCTCCTCACCCTCCATCCATGGATCCAGGGTCTCCAGACCCCTCTGCAGACCCTCCTCACCCTCCATCCATGGATCCAGAGTCTCCAGATCCCTCTGCAGACCCTCCTCACCCTCCATCCACGGATCCAGGGTCTCCAAACCCCTCTCCAGACCCCTCCTCACCCTCCATCCATGGATCCAGGGTCTCCAGACCCCTCTGAGGACCCTCCTCACCCTCCATCCATGGATCCAGGGTCTCCAGACCCCCCTCCAGACCCCTCCTCACCCTCCATCCATAGATCCAGGGTCTCCAGACCCCTCTGAGGACCCTCCTCACCCTCCATCCATGCATCCAGCGTCTCCAAACCCTCCCTTCCCTCCTTTCCAACTTAGGGCATTCTGTGATTTTTTGAAACCCTCCGGGAAAAGGACTTCAGGGGTTGGAATTTTCCCTGATTGACTTCTTCTGCCGCCCCTTCCACGGATCCAGAGGAGAATCCAGGGCCAGGTTGGGCCGGAATGGGTTTGGTTTCCTTTCAGCTCCACCTTCTCCCCCCAGGATCCAGTTTGTTTGCTCCTTGTGCAAGTACCGGACCTTCTACGAGGACGAGATGAAGGGTCACCTGGAGAGCAAATTCCATAAGGAACACTTCAAGTTTGTGGGAACCAAACTGCCCCAGCAGACGGCCGACTTCCTCCAGGTGAACCCCTGGCACTGCAGCTCCACCCCCTTGGGTTTAAAACGGTTTTGGGGTGGTTTCTTGTGATTTTGGAGGTGCCCTCAAGCTCCTGAACCCTCCCCGTGAGTGACCGTGTCGGGAACAGCCGGAGTGGAGTCGGGATAAGGGATGAGAGGAGCTGCTCTGGTGGGATGGAAATGGGAATCACTGAGGGTGGAGAAGCCCTCTGGGCTCAGCCAGTCACCCCCAGCACCCCCAAACCCTGTCCCCAAGAACCACCTCTCCATGGGGTTTCAACCCCTCCAGGGATGGAGGCTCCACCCCTGCCCTCAGCAGCCAATTCCAAGGCTTCTCCACTCTTTCCATGAAGGAATCTTCCCCAATCTCCATCCCAAAGCTCCCCTGGGGCAACCTGAGGTCCTCTCCTCTCATCCCACCCCTTGTTCCTTGGGAGCAGAGCCCAGCACCCACCTCCCCACAACCTCCTCTCCAGGAGCTGATGAGGTCTCCCCTCAGCCTCCTCTTCTCCAGACCAAACCCCCCCCAGGTCCCTCAGCCCCTTCCCTGGTTCTCCAGACCCTTCCCAGCTCCGTTCCCTTCTCCGGATGCTCCAAACCCCTCAAGGTCCCTCTTGGAGTGAGGGGCCCAAAACTGAACCCAGGATTCCAGGTTTGGCCAAGTCCATGGGGACAATCCCTTCCCTGCTCCTGGTGGCCACCCCATGGCTGATCCAAGCCTGGATCTTCCTGGCCTTCTTGGCCACCCCATGGCTGATCCAAGCCTGGACCTTCTTGGCCACCCCATGGCTGATCCAAGCCTGGACCTTCTTGGCCACCCCATGGCTGATCCAAGCCTGGACCTTCTTGGCCACCCCATGGCTGATCCAAGCCTGGACCTTCTTGGCCACCCCATGGCTGATCCAAGCCTGGACCTTCTTGGCCACACCATGGCTGATCCAAGCCTGGATCTTCTTGGCCACCTCATGGCTGATCCAAGCCTGGACCTTCCTGGCCTTCTTGGCCACCTCATGGCTGATCCAAGCCTGGACCTTCCTGGCCTTCTTGGCCACCTCATGGCTGATCCAAGCCTGGACCTTCCTGGCCTTCTTGGCCACCCCATGGCTGATCCAAGCCTGGACCTTCCTGGCCTTCTTGGCCACCCCATGGCTGATCCAAGCCTGGACCTTCTTGGCCACCCCATGGCTGATCCAAGCCTGGACCTTCTTGGCCACCCCATGGCTGATCCAAGCCTGGACCTTCTTGGCCTTCTTGGCCACCCCATGGCTGATCCAAGCCTGGACCTTCTTGGCCTTCTTGGCCACCCCAAGGCTGATCCAAGCCTGGACCTTCTTGGCCACCCCATGGCTGATCCAAGCCTGGATCCTGGTGGCCTTCTTGGCCACCCCATGGCTGATCCAAGCCTGGACCTTCTTGGCCACCCCATGGCTGATCCAAGCCTGGACCTTCTTGGCCACCCCATGGCTGATCCAAGCCTGGACCTTCTTGGCCTTCTTGGCCACCCCATGGCTGATCCAAGCCTGGACCTTCTTGGCCTTCTTGGCCACCCCATGGCTGATCCAAGCCTGGACCTTCTTGGCCTTCTTGGCCACCCCATGGCCGATCCAAGCCTGGATCCTGGTGGCCTTCTTGGCCACCCCATGGCCGATCCAAGCCTGGATCCTGGTGGCCTTCTTGGCCACCCCATGGCCGATCCAAGCCTGGATCCTGGTGGCCTTCTTGGCCACCCCATGGCTGATCCAAGCCTGGATCCTGGTGGCCTTCTTGGCCACCTGGGCCACTGTTGGCTCGTGTTCAAGCACTGTCAACCAGGACCTCGAGGGCTTTTTCTGATGAGCAGAAATCCTTGCCCACCACCAGCCGTGGTGGCCAAAGCGGGCGAGCGACGCGCCGAAGGGTGGCGGCGCCCGTGGGACACAGCGTGGTGGGATCTGTTGGGATGGGAGAGATGGATCTGAGAGGGGGAGGAGAAAGGGTTAATGGGAGATGTTGTGCCCCCACAGGAATACGTGGCCAATAAAACCAGGAAGACAGAAGAGCGTCGGAAAGGGGTTGAGGACATCAACGGGGTCATTCAGCAGATCTACAGGGACCAGGACCTGACACAGGGTGAGGGGCTGCGGGGGCCACGGGGGGTCCTGCGGCGCCTCCAAAGGGGGCTGAAAGGGGCTCAGGGGTGGAGTCAGTGGGGGCCAAAAAGTGGGGCCAAAAGGGGTCTGGAAGGGGCTCAGAGGTGGAGTCAGTGGGGTCCAAAAAAGGCTCAGAATTGGAGTGAATGGGGTCCAAAAAGAACTCAGAAATGGAGTCAGTGGGGTCAAAATTGGGGTCCAAAAAGTGGGTCTGGAAGGGATCCAAAGTGGGTCAGAAATGGAGTCCGTGGGGTCCAAAAAGTGGGGTCCAAAAAGGGCTCAGAAGTCAGTGGGGTCCAAAAACTGGATTCAGAAGTGACTCCAAAAAATGACTCCAAAAAGGGGATCCAAAGGGAGATCCCAAAGTGACTCCAAAAAGGGGATCCAAAAGGGGATCCCAAAGTGACCCCAGAAAGGGGATCCAAAAGGGGATCCCAAAGTGACTCCAAAAAGGGGATCCCAAAGTGACTCCAAAAAGGGGATCCCAAAGTGACTCCAAAAAGGGGATCCAAAAGGGGATCCAAAAAGGGGATCCAAAAGGGGATCCAAAAATGGCCCCAAAAAGGGGATCCCAAACTGGCCCCCAAAGTGACTCCAAAAAGGGGATCCCAAACTGGCCCCCAAAGTGACTCCAAAAAGGGGATCCAAAAGGGGATCCAAAAATGGCCCCAGAAAGGGGATCCAAAAATGGCCCCAGAAAGGGGATCCCAAAGTGGCCCCAGAAAGGGGATCCCAAAGTGACTCCAAAAAGGGGATCCCAAAGTGGCCCCAGAAAGGGGATCCCAAAGTGGCCCCAGAAAGGGGATCCCAAAGTGACTCCAAAAAGGGGATCCCAAAGTGACTCCAAAAAGGGGATCCCAAAGTGGCCCCAGAAAGGGGTCTGAAGGTGACCCAGGGGTGGGGTCTCCGGTGGCCCTGGGGGCCGAGCCCGGACGCGGCTCGGGGGTCGTTCTCCGGTTGATCCCTCTCCTCTCCCTCTTCCAGACATCGGGCTGGAGCACTTCCTGAGGAAGGTGGAGGCCGCCCACTGCGCCGCCTGCGACCTCTTCCTCCCCATGCAGTTTGGAATCATCCAGAAGCACCTCAAGTCGCTGGATCACAACCACAACCGCTGGGTGAGGGCGTTGGGTGCCCCCAGAGCAGCAGGAGTTGGGCTGCTTTGGGTTCCCGTGGTTCCTGAAACCAGGGAGAACTTCCCTTGCTCCTCTGCCATTGATGTTCCGGAATCGTGAGGGTGGAGAAGCCCTCTGGGCTCAGCCAGTCACCCCCAGCACCCCCAAACCCTGTCCCCAAGAACCACCTCTCCATGGGATTTCAACCCCTCCAGGGATGGAGGCTCCACCCCTGCCCTCAGCAGCCAATTCCAAGGCTTCTCCACTCTTTCCATGAAGGAATCTTCCCCAATCTCCATCCCAAAGCTCCCCTGGGGCAACCTGAGGTCCTCTCCTCTCATCCCACCCCTTGTTCCTTGGGAGCAGAGCCCAGCACCCACCTCCCCACAACCTCCTCTCCAGGAGCTGATGAGGTCTCCCCTCAGCCTCCTCTTCTCCAGACCAAACCCCCCAAGGTCCCTCAGCCCCTTCCCTGGTTCTCCAGACCCTTCCCAGCTCCGTTCCCTTCTCCGGATGCTCCAAACCCCTCAAGGTCCCTCTTGGAGTGAGGGGCCCAAAACTGACCCCAGGATTCCAGGTTTGGCCGAGTCCATGGGGACAATCCCTTCCCTGCTCCTGGTGGCCACCCCATGGCTGATCCAAGCCTGGACCTTCTTGGCCACCCCATGGCTGATCCAAGCCTGGATGCTCTTGGCCTTCTTGGCCACCCCATGGCTGATCCAAGCCTGGATCTTCTTGGCCTTCTTGGCCACCCCATGGCCGATCCAAGCCTGGACCTTCTTGGCCACCCCATGGCTGATCCAAGCCTGGACCTTCTTGGCCTTCTTGGCCACCTCATGGCTGATCCAAGCCTGGACCTTCTTGGCCACCTCATGGCTGATCCAAGCCTGGACCTTCTTGGCCACCTCATGGCTGATCCAAGCCTGGGCCTTCTTGGCCACCTCATGGCTGATCCAAGCCTGGATCTTCTTGGCCACCCCATGGCTGATCCAAGCCTGGATCTTCTTGGCCACCCCATGGCCGATCCAAGCCTGGATCCTGGTGGCCTTCTTGGCCACCTCATGGCTGATCCAAGCCTGGACCTTCTTGGCCTTCTTGGCCACCTCATGGCTGATCCAAGCCTGGACCTTCTTGGCCACCCCATGGCTGATCCAAGCCTGGACCTTCTTGGCCTTCTTGGCCACCTCATGGCTGATCCAAGCCTGGACCTTCTTGGCCACCTCATGGCTGATCCAAGCCTGGATCTTCTTGGCCACCCCATGGCTGATCCAAGCCTGGACCTTCTTGGCCACCCCATGGCTGATCCAAGCCTGGACCTTCTTGGCCTTCTTGGCCACCTCATGGCTGATCCAAGCCTGGACCTTCTTGGCCATCTCATGGCTGATCCAAGCCTGGACCTTCTTGGCCACCTCATGGCTGATCCAAGCCTGGACCTTCTTGGCCTTCTTGGCCACCTCATGGCTGATCCAAGCCTGGACCTTCTTGGCCACCCCATGGCTGATCCAAGCCTGGACCTTCTTGGCCACCCCATGGCTGATCCAAGCCTGGACCTTCTTGGCCTTCTTGGCCACCTCATGGCTGATCCAAGCCTGGACCTTCTTGGCCTTCTTGGCCACCCCACGGCTCATCCATGGAAGTTCTTTGGGATGAAAGCATCCACGGCAGAGCCCTGAGGGGGATCTGGAACGAGCTGGGTGCTCCTCACCCTGCTTTCCCCCCCTTCCACGTGCTCATGGGGTGGTGGCCCTTCCGAGCTGTCCCCGCGGGCAGCGATCCAAGGGGTGCTTTCCATCCCTGGCTCCCAAATTTCCAGCTTCTGGAATGAATTTGGAGCTAAAGCAGGGTCTGTTTTTCCATCTTCCCGCGCAGGCGATGATGGAACAATCCAAGAAGTCGTCGCTGGTCGTGGCCAGGAGCATCCTCAACAACAAACTCATCAGCAAGAAGCTGGAGCGGTACCTGAAGGTGGGTGCGGAGGGGGTCGAGGGCACCTGGAGTGAGTTGGGTGGTGACACCGAGCTGGGTGCAAGGGTTGATCCTCTTTGAAGGATCCCACGGGAGGGATCCGGCCAAGCCGGATCCGTGGGCTCAGACCCAACGGGATGAGGTTCACCAAGGCCAAATGCTGAGTCCTGTTGCCACAACAACCCCGCGGAACGTTCCAGGCGTGGGGAGGAGCGGCTGGAAAGGTGCCTGGAGGAGAAGGACTTGGGGGAGGTTGGTCAAGAGTGGCTGGACACGAGCCAAGAGTGGCCCAGGTGGCAAAGAAGGCCACCAGGATCCAGGCTTGGATCAGCCAAGGGGTGGCCAAGAAGGCCAAGAAGGTCCAGGCTTGGATTAGCCATGGGGTGGCCAAGAAGGTCCAGGCTTTGATTAGCCAAGGGGTGGCCAAGAAGACCACCAGGGTCCAGGCTTGGATCAGCCAAGGGGTGGCCAAGAAGGTCCAGGCTTGGATCAGCCAAGGGGTGGCCAAGAAGGTCCAGGCTTGGATCAGCCAAGGGGTGGCCAAGAAGACCACCAGGGTCCAGGCTTGGATCAGCCAAGGGGTGGCCAAGAAGACCACCAGGGTCCAGGCTTGGATCAGCCATGGGGTGGCCAAGAAGACCACCAGGGTCCAGGCTTGGATCAGCCATGGGGTGGCCAAGAAGGTCCAGGCTTGGATCAGCCATGGGGTGGCCACCAGGATCAGGGAAGGGATTGTCCCCATGGACTTGGCCAAACCTGGAATCCTGGGTTCAGTTTTGGGCCCCTCACTCCAAGAGGGACCTTGAGGGGTTTGGAGCATCCGGAGAAGGGAACGGAGCTGGGAAGGGTCTGGAGAACCAGGGAAGGGGCTGAGGGACCTTGGGGGGTTTGGTCTGGAGAAGAGGAGGCTGAGGGGAGACCTCATCAGCTCCTGGAGAGGAGGTTGTGGGGAGGTGGGTGCTGGGCTCTGCTCCCAAGGAACAAGGGGTGGGATGAGAGGAGAGGACCTCAGGTTGCCCCAGGGGAGCTTTGGGGTGGAGATTGGGGAAGATTCCTTCATGGAAAGAGTGGAGAAGCCTTGAGAGGGCAGGGATGGAGCCTCCATCCCTGGAGGTGTCCAAGGATGGGCAGATGAGGTGCTGAGGGATCCGGTTTCGCCATTGGAAAGGGACGATGGGACTGGATGATCTCAGAGGTCTTTTCCAGCCAGATGATTCCCAGCCTTTGGAATTCCACAGTAGCTGCTGGTGGCCACCACGGGTGCTTCTCAGGGCTTTGGGTTCCTCCTTGTGGATCATCAAGTCCTGAGCACCCAACCCTGAGCAGAGAGGTTGGGCCAGGCCTGTGGCTCCCCCCATTCCAGAACCTGCTGGTGGTGCCAACGGGAATGTTGGGACTCCTGGAGAGGGTTTGAGGGTCTGGAGCCAACGGGAATTCCAGAACTCCCAGCAGGGAAACGTTTGGCTTCTCTTTTCAGGGTGAGAATCCCTTCACGGATGATCCAGAAGAAAAAGAGGAGCACGAGGAAGGAGAAGGGGGAAGCGGTGGAAACGCCGAGGAGGGAACAGCGGAAGGAGGGGAGGAAAACAAGGATGGGGAGGAAAAACCTGAAGGAGGAAAGCCCGAGGAGGAAAAAGTTGGAGAGGAAAATCCAGAGGAGGAAAATGCAGAAGAGGAAAATCAGGATCTCGAGGAGAACCCAGAAGGAGCTGAAAATGAGGGAGAAGAGAGAGAGATGGGAATTGAGGAGCAGCCCCAAGGACAGGTTGAGGAGCTGGAGACGGGGAAGGAGGAGGAGGAGGAGCAGCATTCCCGGCCCCAGGAGGAGGAAGAGGAGGAGGAAGAGCATTCCCGGCCCCAGGAGGAGGAGGAAGAGGAGGAGGAAGAGCATTCCCGGCCCCAGGAGGAGGAGGAGGAGAAGGAGGAGCGGCATTCCCGGCCCCAAGAGGAGGAGGAAGAGGAGGAGGAGGAGCAATCCCGGCCCCAGGAGGAGGAGGAAGAGGAGGAGCATTCCCGGCCCCAGGAGGAGGAGGAAGAGGAGGAGGAGGAGCATTCCCAGCCCCAGGAGGAGGAGGAAGAGGAGGAGGAGCGGCATTCCCGGCCCCAAGAGGAGGAGGAAGAGGAGGAGGAGGAGCATTCCCGGCCCCAGGAGGAGGAGGAAGAGGAGGAGGAGGAGGAAGAGGAGGAAGAGGAAAGCCTGGAAGCTGCACAAGAGGATGAGGCCACGGAGTGAATCCCGGCTGGAGCAGCCCAGCAGGGAAGGACCGGCCGCCCCCAGGAGGCTTCCAAGGACCCCTCTCTGGGACCTTCTCCCGCGGGGGAAGCGCTCGATCCCAAAACCCCTCCCAAGCAGGGAAGAGTCACCTGGAAAAAGGGGATTTTGGGTGGAAAAAAACCAAAAAAAGAGGTGTTTTGGGGTTTTTTTAATTTAAGGAATCCTCGTCGTTGTCGCTTGGTCGTGTCCGGTCGCTGTTCTTTAGATGGCTTTGTCCTTCGGGATTTCCTTTAGGAGCAACGCGTGGAAACCAGGGCTGCTCCTCTCCCCTGGGATTGGGAATTTGGGTTGGGATTTGGATTGGGGTTGGGATTTGGATTGGGATTTGGATTGGGATTGGGAATTTGGATTGGAATTGGGATTTAGAATTTGGATTGGGAATTTGAATTGGGATTTGGAATTTGAATTGGGATTTGGAATTTGAATTGGAATTTGAATTGGGATTTGAATTGGGATTTGGAATTTGAATTGGAATTTGAATTGGGATTTGAATTGGGATTTGAATTGGAATTTGAATTGGGATTTGAATTGGGATTTGAATTGGAATTTGAATTGGAACTGGGATTTGCAATTTGAATTGGAATATGAATTGGAACTGGGATTTGGAATTTGAATTGGAATATGAATTTGGAATTTGAATTGGAACTGGACTTGGAATTTGAATTGGAACTGGGACTTGGAATTTGAATTGGAACTGGGACTTGGAATTTGAATTGGAACTGGGACTTGGATTGGACCTGGGATTTGGAACTGGGACCTGGGATTTGGAATTTGGAATTTCAATTGGAATATGAATTTGGAATTTGAATTGGAACTGGGACTTGGAATTTGAATTGGAACTGGGACTTGGAATTTGAATTGGAACTGGGACTTGGATTGGACCTGGATTTGGAACTGGGACCTGGGATTTGGAATTTGGAATTTCAATTGGAATATGAATTTGGAATTTGAATTGGAACTGGGACTTGGAATTTGGAACTGGGATTTGGAATTTGGACCTGGGATTTGGGTTTCTTCTGTATTTAACCCAACCACAGGGGTTGTTCCCCCCCTCCCCCGGAAGCGCCAGCAGCGGGGGGGGGGGGGGGGGGGGGGGATGGGGGATGGGGGGTGAATTCCCGCTGCGGCCGCGGGGAAGGTTCCTCCAAATTCCCCCCCCCCCCCCCGGGACACCCCCAGAGGTTTTCTCCCCCCTCCACCCCCCCCCCCCCCCCCCTCAGGGTGGCCGTGGGTGGGGTCCCCTCGGGGTGGCCGTGGGTGGGGTCCCCTCGGGGTCTTAAAGGACGGGGGGAGCCCGGCCTCGGCCGCAGTTTCTGGGGAAGCTCAGGAGGGGGCCGAAGGCTTTGGAACCCAATCTGGGGTCCTTGGGGACCCCCAACACCGTCACCCCCTGGGGACAACGACCCCCCCCCACCTCGGTGACCCCCCTGGGGACACCAACTGCCCCCGGGCACGCCTTGGGGTCCCCTCATCACTGTGACCCCCCCCTGGAGACACCCTGGGGTCCCCCTGTCACCGTGACCCCCCCCCAAATAACATCTTGGGGTCTCCTCATCACTGTGCC
>JAUMJJ010000622.1:0-15356 GCA_033556795.1 Tapera naevia | reverse complement strand
CACCATCGAGTGGTCAGAGACCCCCTGGCACCCCCAAAACACCCCAAACCCCAACCCTCCCCCCCGGGGAACCCCCTAAAACCCTCCCCGGCACCCCAACCCCCCCCCCCCCCCCCAAATCCGAACCACTTCCCCTGGCATCCCCAAACCCCCCTAGACACCCCCAAACCCCCCAGCACCCCAACCCCCCCGGACCCCTAAACCCATCCAGACACCCCCAAACCCCCCCCAAATCCCAACCCTCCCCACGGGAACCCCTAAAATCCCCCCAAACCCCACCCCAGCCCTCAGAAACCCCTAAAGCCCCCAAACACCCCCACCCCTCCCCCCGGGAACCCCTAAACCCCCCCCCCCAGACACCCCCAAACACTCTCTCTCTCACCCCCCCCATTCTGAACCCCCCTCTCTCCCCCCCACCCACTGAGCCCCCCATCCCTCTCGCCCCCCCAGGGTGACCCCCCCTTCACGGCACCCTCCCCCCCGCAGGACCCCCCCCCCCCATTCTGACGCCCCCCTCTCTCTCCCCCCCACCCACTGAACCCCCCCATCCCTCTCGCCCCCCCAGGGTGACCCCCTCAGGCGCCCCGCCCCTGCACGACCCCCGCTCGTTCCCCCTCACCACGGCTCCCTCCGCCTGGGCCCCCTGATCCGGGGGGACGGGGGGCGCTTCGAGTGCCGCGCGCGGAACCCCCACTCCAGCGCCCGCATCGGGGCTCAGCTGCTCGTCAGAGGTACCCCCGCACCCCAAAAACCCCCTGGGAACCCCAAACCTGCCCCTGAACCCCCAAAGCCACCCTGAGCCCCAGACCCCACTCCAGCGCCCGCATCGGGGCTCAGCTGCTCGTCAGAGGTACCCCCACACCCCAAAACCCCCCTGGGAACCCCCAAACCTGCCCCTGAACCCCCAAAGCCACCCTGAACCCCCAAAGCCACCCTGAGCCCCCAGACCCCACTCCAGCGCCCGCATTGGGGCACAGCTGCTCGTCAGAGGTACCCCCCGCACCCCAAAACCCCCCTGGGAACCCCCAAAACCTGCCCCTGAACCCCCAAAGCACTGCCCTGAACCCCCAGACCCTCCCAACCCCCACTCCAGCGCCTGCCTTCTCATCAGAGGTATCGAGGACCCCCCTGCACCCCAAAACTGCACTGAGACACCCCAGGACCCCCCACCCCAACCCCAAAGACCACCCTGGGACCCCAAAATCCTTCCTGGGAACCCCTAGAGCCCCTCCAGCCCCCCCCAACCCCCTTCTGGGCCCCCCGTCACCCCCTTGTTGCCCCCACCAAGGCCCCCAAATCCTTCCTATGACCCCTTAGACCCCCAATGGTCCCCCAAATCCCTCCTGGGACCCCCAAAATCCTTCCTGGGACCCCTTAGAGCCCCCCAAGGACCCCCAAACCCCCGATGAGCCCCACCCCACCCCCTTGTTGCCCCCCCAGCGGCGACGCGGATCGAGGAGCCCCCCCAGAGCGCGACGGTGAAGAGGGGGGACACCGTGACCTTCCGCTGCGTGGCGACCTTTGACCCCGCGCTCGCCCCCCACGGCATCGAGTGGCTGCGGGAGGGGCGACCCCTGGCAGAGACCCCCGGCAGCGAGAGGTGAGGGGGCCTGGGGGTCCCGGGGGGGAATTGGGGGGTCCTGAGGGGCTCTGAGGGATCCCAGGAGGGGTTTGGGGGGGCCTGGGGGGCTCTGAGGGGTCCCAGGAGGGGTTTGGGTGGATTTTGGGGGTTCAGGGTGGTATTTTGGGGTCCCAAGATAGATTTTGGGGGGTTCAGGGCTGGATTTTTGGGGTCCCAGGATGGAATTGGGTGGATTTGGGGGATTCAGGTCTGGATTTTGGGGGTCTGGGGCTGGATTTTGGGGTACTGGGGTGGATTTGGGGGTTCATGCTGGCATTTTGGGGGTGCAGGGTGGGATATTGAGGATCCCAGGCTGGATTTGGGGGGTTCAGGGAGGGATTTGTGTGGGTTTTGGGGTGCGGGGCTGGGTTTCAGGGTGCGGGGCTGGGTTTCGGGGTCCCCCCCGGTTTCGGGGTCCCCCCAGCCCCCCATTTCCACCCCCCCCAGGTACTCGGTGGCCGGGGAGACGCTGACGGTGACCGGGGTGGGCTACGAGGACCAGGGCAGCATCGGCTGCCGCGCCTGGAGCCGCCTCGACAGCGCCCGCGCCCGCGCCCGGCTGCGCGTCGTGGGTGAGCGGCGGGGGCACCCCGAAACCGGGGGGGACCCCAAAACCCAGAGAGAGACCCCAGAGTCTCCGGGGGGACCCAAAACCCCGCAGAGAGACCCCAAAAACGGGAAGTGGGAGCCCAAAAATGAGGGGACCCCGAAACCGGGGGCACCCCGAAACCGTGGGGGACCCCAAAACCTGGAGAGAGACCCCAGAGTCTCCAGGGGGACCCAAAAACCCGGGAAGAGAAACCCCAAAAATGGGAATTGGGAGCCCAAAAATGAGGGGACCCCAAAACCGGGGGCACCCCGGAACCGGGGGGACCCCAAAACCTGGAGAGAGACCCCAGAGTCTCCGGGGGGACCCAAAAACCCGGGAAGAGAAACCCCAAAAATGGGAATTGGGAGCCCAAAAATGAGGGGATCCCGAAACCGGGGGCACCCCGAAACCTTGGGGGACCCCGAAACACGGAGAGAGACCCCAGAGTCTCCAGGGGGACCCAAATCCCGGGGGGACCCCTAAAATGGGAAGTGGGGCCAAAAACGTACCCCAAAACGGAGAGGGGTTCCCCCTTCCCTCCCAGTGCTCCCAGCTCCCCCAGTAATTCCCAGTTCCCCTGATCCTCTCCGTTTCCTCCCACTCCCTCCCAGTTCCCCGAATTCCTCCCAGTGCTCCCAGTAACCCCAGTCCCTCCCAGTTCCCTCAGTCTCCTCAGTACCCCCCAGTCCCTCCCAGGGCTCCCAGTTCCCCCAGTATCCCCCAGTTTCCCCGATCCTCTCCGTTTCCTCCCGCTCCCTCCCAGTCCTCCCAACCCCTAGTCGCCCCATCCCTCCCAGCCCCCCCCATCCCTCCCAGTTCCCCCAATCCCCCCAGCCCCCCCAGTCCCTCCCAGTGCTCCCAGTAACCCCAGTTCCCCCCAGGCCGCCCGGGCCCCGTGCGGGACCTGCGGGTGCTCGAGGTCGGGGAGCGCCAAGTGCGGCTGAGCTGGACCCCGGGGGAGGAGCACAACAGCCCCGTGGAGAGTGAGGACTGGGGCAACTGGGAACACTGGGAGCGACTGGGAGCGACCGGGAGGAACTGGGGAGCACGGGGAGGGGCGAGGAGTTCGGGAGAGTTGGAGAGAACTGGGAGTTCAGGGGCAGAACTGGGGGTTAGTGGGGGAAATGGGAGGGACTGGAAGGGACTGGGAGAGAGTAAAGGAGCTGTGGGAACTGGGAGGACGGGGGCAGAACTGGGGGGACTGGGAGGGACTGGAAGGAACTGGGGGCAATGGAGGCACTGGGAGGGACTGGGAGGATGTAAAGGAGCTGTGGAAACTGGGGCAGAACTGGGAGGATTGGGGGGATTTGGGGGTGCAGGGCTGTGTTTTTGGGGTGCAGCGTTGGGATTTGGGGTTCAGTGTGGGGTTTCGGGGTGCAGGTTGGGGTTTTTGGGGATAAAGGTTGCATTTTTGGGATTCAGGTTGGGTTTTTGGGGCCCAGGATGGGTTTTGGGGCTCAGGTTGGGTTTTGGGGGGTTAAGGGTTGGATTTTTGGGGTTCAGGTTGGGTTTTTGGGGTTAAAGGTTGCATTTTTGGGATTCAGGTTGGGTTTTTGGGGCTCAGGATGGGTTTTGGGGCTCAGGTTGGGTTTTGGGGGGTTAAGGGTCGGATTTTTGGGGTTCAGGTTGGGTTTTTGGGGTTAAAGGTTGCATTTTTGGGATTCAGGTTGGGTTTTTGGGGTTCAGGATGGATTTTGGGGCTCAGGTTGGGTTTTGGGGGTTAAGGGTTGGGTTTTTGGGGTTCAGGGTGGGGTTTTTGGGGTTCAGGTTTGATGTTTGGGCTTCAGGGCTGGGTTTTTGGGGTCCAGGTTGGGTTTGTGGGGTCCGGGGGGTTTTTGGGGGCGCCGGGTCCGTTTCTGGGGTCCCCTGACCCCCCCGACTCCCCCCTTTCGCCCCCCCAGAGTTCGTGGTGGAGCAGGAGGAGGGTTTCTTCGCGCCCGGGCGCTTCTCGGAGCGGCTGACGGTGCCGGGGGGGCAGCCCTGGGCCCCCCTCGAGCTCTCCCCCTACGGGCGCTACCGGTTCCGCGTCCTCGCGGCCAACGCCTACGGCCGGGGGGACCCCAGCGCCCCCACAGCGCCCATCGTCACCGCCCCGGCCGGTGAGGGCACCCCGAAACGCGGGCACCCCCCCACTGCGCCCCGGGACCCGACCCTGCGCCCCAAAACCCACCCTGCACCCCGAAATGCGGGCCTCCCCCCCCCACTGCACCCCGGGACCCGACCCTGCGCCCCAAAAACCACCCCTGCACCCTGAAACGTGGGCAACCCCCCACTGCGCCGCGGGACCCGACCTTGTACCCCAAAACCCACCCCTGCACCCCGAAACGCGGGCAATCCCCCCCCCACTGTGCCCCAAAACCCACCCCTGCGCCCCAAAACCCACCCCTGCACCCCAAAATCCACCCCTGCACCCCGAAACGCGGGCAACCCCCCCACTGCACCCTAAAACTCACCCCTGCACCCCATAACCCACCCCTGCACCCCAAAACCCACTCCTGCACCCCGAAATATGGACACCCCCCCACTGCACCCCAGGACCGGCCCCTGCACCCCAAAATCCACCCCTGCGCCCCAAAATCCCTCCCTGCACCCCGAAATGCAGGCACCCCCCCACTGCACCCCAAACTCTCCCCCACACCCCAAAAATCCACCGCTGGACCCCAAAACCTCCTCCTGCACCCCAAAACCCGCCCCTGTACCCCAATCCCCGCCGTCAGTCCCTCCCCCGTCCCCACAGATCTGGGAGGGGGTGTCCCTGTGCCCCCCAAAAGTGAGGGAGAGGATTTGGGGGGTCCCCGAGCCCCCCAAAGTGTTGGGGGGGTGTTGGACACCCCTAAAAATTTAGGGGGTGGGGGCTGAACCCACAAATTGCTCAAGGGGAGGGGGAGGGTTTTTTCGGGGGGGGGGGGAACTGATCCTCCAGGGTGTTGGGGTCCCCCAAAAGGTTTTGGGGGGGGCCCTGAACCCCTAAATTTCCTCCCCCCCCCCCCCCCCCCCCCCGCAGCCCCCGAGCGAAACCCCGGGGGGGTGAAGGGGGAGGGGAACGAGACCGACAACCTCGTCATCACCTGGGAGGTACCGGGGGGTTTGGGGGTGCAGGGGGGGTTTGGGGGTGCAGGGGGGGTTACGGGTTCGGGGGGGGGGATGTGGGTGGGATTTGGGGGTCTGCAGGGGCTGGGAATGGATTTGGGGGTTCAGAGGTTTGGGGGTTCTTTGGGGTCCTGGGGCTGGATTTGGGGGTTCGGGCTGGATTTGGGGGTTCGGTGCTGGGTTTTGGTGTTCAGGCCTGGGTTTTGGGGGTTTGGGTTGGGTTTGGGGGTTCAGGGCTGGGTTTGGGGGTTCAGGATGGATTTCGGGGTTTGGGCTGGGTTTGGGGGTTCGGGGCTGGGTTTTGGGGTTCGGGGCTGGGTTTTGGGTTCAGGCTGGGTTTTGGGGTTCACCCCCGGTTTCGGGGCGTCCCCCCCCAGCCGCTGCCGCCGGGGGACTGGAACGCTCCGGCCGTGCGGTACCGGGTGCAGTGGCGGCCGCGGGAGCCGCCGGGGGCGCCGGGGGGGGAGCGCACGGTGGAGGCCCCCCCCGTGGTGGTCGAGGGGACCCCAACTTTCAGCCCCTTCGAGATCCGGGTGCAGGCGGTGAACGAGGCCGGGAAGGGGCCCGACCCCCCCCTCGTCATCGGCTTCTCCGGGGAGGACCGTGAGTGTGGGGGGGGCACCCCAAAACTGGGGGGGACCCCGAAACTGGGGGGGACCCCAATTCTAGGGGGGGTAAACCCGAAACTGGGGAGGGACCCTGAAACCGGGGGGGACCCCAAAACACCTGGGGGGTTGGGACCGTGAAAGTGAGGGTGGGACCCCAAAATTGCAGGGACGCCCCAAAATGGGGAGGGGGGGGGGAGACACACCCCGAATTTGAGGGGGGAGAGGATCCTGTATCTGAGGGGGAGGTTGGGACCCCAATTCTGGGGGGTAACCCTGAAACTGGGGAGAGCACCCCAAAACGGGGGTGCTGGGACCCCAAAACTGGGGGGGGATCTCGAAATTAGGGGAGAGCACCCTAAATCCCTGGGGAGGGGCTGGGACCCCAATTCTGGGGGTGCTGAGAGGCCCTGAAAGTGGGAGGACCCCTAAATCTGGGCAAGACCCCAAAACTAGGGGGTGAGCACCACAAACTGGGGGTGTTGGGAGACTCAAAGGTGGGGTGACCCCAAAACTGGGGGTGCTGGGAGATGCCAGGGAGCTGAGACCCCCCAGTTCTGGGGTGTTGGGCAATCACGAGTGGTGGGACCCCAAATTTAGAGGGGACTGGGGTACCCTGAGGTAGGGGGGGACCCCCAACTCTCGCTGCCCCCCCCCCAGTGCCGCTCGTGTACCCCGAAAATGTGGGGGTGGAGATCCTGAACAGCTCCCACGTGCGGGTGCGCTGGACCCTGGCCGGGACCCCCCAAAACCTGCGGGGGCACCTCAGGGGCTTCCAGGTATGGGGGGGCCCTGGGGGGGGTACAGGAGGGGGTTTGGGGTCCCCCCTTCAGCCCCCCCCCCCCTCCCCCCTTTCCCGCTCCCCCCTGGTCTTGTATGGGGGGGGGGGGCAGTGGGTTTGGGGGGGTCTGTGGGGGGTTTCGGGGTTCAGAGATGGAGTTTGGGGGGGGTCTGTGAGGTTTGGGGGGGTCTCTGGATTTTGAGGTTCCCCCTGACCCCTGCTTTCTCTTCCCCCCTCAGGTCCTGTACAGGTGGGGGGGGGGGCAGTGGGTTTCGGGGGGTCTCTGTGGTTTTGGGGGGTCTCTGGGGGATTTTGGGGTACAGGGGAGGCTCTGCGGGGTTTGGGGGGGGCTTTGGGGGGGTGTCTGGGTTTCGGGGTCCACCCTGACCCCCCCTTTCTCTTCCCCCCTCAGATCCTGTACTGGGGGGGGGGGGGGCAGTGGGTTTTAGGGGGGGTATCTGGGGTTTCTGGCCCTGGCGGGTTTTGGGGTACAGGGGGGGCTCTGCGGGGTTTTGGGGGGGTCTCTGGGTTTCGGGGTCCCCCCTGACCCCCCCTTTCCCCCCCCCAGGTCCTGTACTGGCGCGAGGGCTGGGTCGGGGATCGCTCTCGCCGCCAGGCGCCCCCCCCCGCGCCCCCCCCCACGCCCCCCCCCTCGGTGCTGACGGTGGGGGTGGGGGGTGCGGGCGGGGAAGGGGGGGCCGGGGGGGCCCTTCTGGGGGGGCTCCGGCCCTGGAGCCGTTACCGGCTGCGCGTGAGGGCGGTGAACGGGCGGGGGGCCGGGCCCCCCAGCGACGAGATCCGCTTCGACACCCCCGAGGGAGGTGAGAGCACCCCGAGACTCCCCGGAGCACCCCTGCACCCCAAAACCCCTCGGACCCCCCCCCCCCCGGACCCCCCCGAGTCACCCAGCCCCCCCTATAGCCCCCCTCACCCCCCAGGGAGATGAGAGCACCCCGAGACCCCCCGGAGCACCTCTGCACCCCAAAACCCCTCGGATCCCCCCCCCCGGACCCCCCCTGAGTCACCCAGCCCCCCCATAGCCCCCACAACCCCAGGGAGGTGAGAGCACCCCAAAACCCCCCTGGACCCTCCCCAGAGACCTCCAAATCTTCCCTGCACCCCAAAACCCATCTGGGACCCCCCAAGCCCCCTGGGACCCGAAAATATGGAGAAATTGGGGGGGGGGGGGCTCTGGGAATTCAGGGGGTTTGGGGGGGGCTAAGTGGGCTCTGGGGGTTCAGAGGGGGGTTGAGGGGGTTTAGGAGGACTCGAGGTTTGGGGGAGTTGAGGTGGGTTTGGGGGTGATTGGGGGGTTTGGGGGGGCTCTGGGGGTTTGGGGGAGTTGAGGTGGGATTGGGGGGTTTGGGGGGGCTCTGGGGGTTTGGGGGCTTTCAGGGTGTTCTGGGGGTTTTGGGGTGGGTTTGGGAGGATTTGGGGGGGCTCTGGGGGTTCGGGGGGGGTCAAGGGGTGCTCTGGGGTTTTGGGGTGCCCCTGACCCCCCCGCAGTGCCGGGCCCCCCCGAGGAGCTGCGGGTGGAGCGGGGGGGGGACTCGGTTCTGCACCTGCGCTGGAGGCGCCCGCGGCACCCGAACGGCGTCCTCACCGGTTACCTGCTCCAGTACCAACTGGGTGAGACTGGGCGGCACTGGGAGGGGGGCTGGGGGCACTGGGAGCCACTGGGAGCACTGGGAGGGCACCCGGAGGGGGCTGGAGGGCACCGAGGGCACTGGGTGGTTGCTCGGTTTGTACTGGGATGCACTGGGAGGCACTGGGTGCTTACTGGGAGCACTGGGATGGACTGGGGTGCACTGAGTGCTTCCTGGGAGCCACTGGGAGCTACTGGGAGGGCACTGGGAGGGGGCTGGAGGGCACTGAGTGGCACCGGGGTGGCACTGGGAGGCACTTCGGGGAACTGGGAGGAACTGGGAGGCACTGGGGAGGCACTGGGGGGCACTGGGGGTCACTGGGAGGCACTGGGAGCGCTGGGAGGCACTGGGAGCATTGGGGGAGCACTGAGGGGGCACTGGGGGGGTCACTGGGAGCACTGGGAGCACTGGGGGTCACTGGGAGCACTGGGAGCACTGGGAGCACTGGGAGCACTGGGGGTCACTGGGAGCACTGGGGGGCACTGGGGGGGTCACTGGGAGCACTGGGAGCACTGGGAGGCACTGGGAGCACTGGGAGGCACTGGGGGTCACTGGGAGCACTGGGGGGGCACTGTGAGCACTGTGAGCACTGGGGGGCACTGGGAGCACTGGGGGTCACTGGGAGCACTGGGAGCACTGGGGGGCACTGGGAGGCACTGGGAGCACTGGGAGCACTGGGGGGCACTGGGGGTCACTGGGGGGGCACTGGGGGGCACTGGGGGGCACTGGGGGCACTGGGAGCACTGGGGGGGCCCCGCTGTCCCTCACTCCCTCCCCCTCCCCCCCAGAGCCCCCCCCGGGGTCGCCGCCCCCCCCCGCGCTGGAGCTGCCCCTCCCCCCGGGGGCTCTGAACGCCTCCCTCGAGCGCCTCGAGCCCCGCGCGCGTTACCGGCTGCAGCTGCGCGCGCTGACGGCCCGGGGGGCGGGGCCGCCGCTGCGCGGGCGCGCGAGCCTCAGCCCGGAGCCCGGTGAGTGGGCGGGGCGGGCGGGGAGCGGCCAATCGCAGCGCGGGGGGGGCGGGGATAGGGGAGGGGAAGGACCAATCGCAGCGCGAGGGGGACGAAGCAAGAAAAGGGCGGGAAAGGAGGGGGCGGAGAGGACCAATCGCAGCGCGGGAGGGGGGTGGATCAAGGAAAGGGCGGGAAAGGAGGGGGCGGGGAGGACCAATCGCAGCGCGAGAAAGGCGGGGCAAGGGTAGGGAGGGACCAATCACAGCATGGAAGGGGCGGGGCAAGGAGAGGGAGTGACCAATCGCAGCACGGCAGGGGCGGGGCAAGGGAAGGAGGGGGCAGAGAGGGACCAACCCAAGGGGGGGGGGGGGGGGACCCCAAGTCAAGGGACCCCAAAAGCGACCGGGGCGACCCCAAAATTAACACTGGGGGGGGACCCCGAGCTCAGGCTGGAGGGGAGAGACCAACCATTCCCCCCCAGGGGGACCCCAAAACCCCCTGGAAACCCTAAAACCACGGTTTGGGGGGGTCTGGAAATGCTGGGGGACCCCAAAACCCCAGGGGAGACCCCAAAAACCCCGGGGGGAACCCCTAAATGCCACCCAGGGCTTCCCCCTTCCCAGACACCCCAATAATGGGGGGGATAACCCCAAAAACACCATTTGGGGGGGGGTCTGGAAATGCTGGGGGACCCCAAAACCCCAGGGGGGACCCCAAGACCCCAAAGGGGACCCCTCAATGCCAACAAGGGCTGTTCCTCGGGGTTCCCCCTTCCCAGGGACCCCAATAATGGGGCGATGACCCCAAAAACACCATTTAGGGGGGGTCTGGAAATGCTGGGGGACCCCAAGACCCCAGGGGGGACCCCTCAATGCCAACAAGGGCTCTTCCTGGGGTTCCCCCTTCCCAGGGACCCCAATAATGGGGGGAATGACCCCAAAAACACCATTTGGGGAGGGGTCTGGAAATGCTGGGGGTACCAAGACCCCAGGGGGGACCCCAAGACCCCAGGGGGGACACCTAAATGCCAACCAAGGCTGTTCCTGGGGGTTCCCCCTTCCCAGGGACCCCAATAATGGGGGGGGGGGGCACTTTAGGAGCCCCACCCCGAGGGCTGCAAAGGTGGGGGGGGGCTATGGTGAATTTGGGGGACACTCCCCCCAATTTGCCCACCCCCCTAGTTCTGCCGGTGCTGAAGAGCGTGGAGGTGCGGGAGGTGGGCGAGGATTTCACGCTGCTGGGTTGGACCCTCGCCCACCCCGAGCAGGCGAGCGTGGAGTTCGAGGTCCAGTTCACCAGTAAAACCAGTAAGGGAGGCAAACTGGGGGGGGGGGAGCAGGAAGAGGGGGGCACTGGGAATGGGGGGGAGGTGAGGGGAGGGGAGAAAAGTGGGGATAAGGAGGTGGGAAATGGGATCTGGGGTGCAAAAGTGGAGACTGAAGGGGTAAAAGTGGGGTCTGGGGGGGCAAAAATGGGGTCTGGGGGAGGAGAAATGGGCTGGGGGGGATAAAAATGAGGGGGGGGAAGTGGGGGCAGAAATGGGGTCCGGGGGCATAAATAGGGTCTGGGTGGTAAAAGTGGGATCTGAGGGGGCGAAAGTGGGGTCTGGGTGGAGAAAAATAGGGTTGGGGGGTAAAAAATGGGGCCTGGGGGGAAATGGGGTCGGGGAGGTGGTTTGGGGGGAGATGAGGGGGGAAATATGGTGAAAAGGGGGCGGAAAATGGGGTCTGTGGGTGGCAAAATGGGTATTGGGGGGCAAAAATGGGGTCTGCGGAGGTAAAAAGGGGTCTGGGGGAGAAAAGGGGGATCTGGGGGGGGCAAAAATGGGGTTTGGGGGTCTCTGAGTGGGGAGGTGGGGTAAAAATGGGGGTTCTGGGGGTCTCTGAGTTTGTTCTGAGGGGGCTTTGGGGGGGTCCTGAGGGTGTTCTGGGGGTGCTTTGGGGGTTCTGAGAGGGGGTTGGGGGTCTCTGGGGACCTCATCCTGAGTTCTGAGGGGCATTTGGGTGCTTTTGGGGTTCTGGGGGTTCTGAGGGGGTTTTGGGGTCTCAGGGGGGTTCTGAGGGGGCTTTGGTTTCTTTGGGGGTTCTGAGGGGGGGTTTGATGTTCTGGGGGTGCTTTGGGGGTTCTGAGGGGTTCTGAGGGGTGTTTGGGGGTCTCTGGGGGCCTCTGCGTGGGTTCTGAGGGGGCTTTGGGTGCTTTGGGGGTTCTGAGGGGGGTTTTGATGTTCTGGGGGTGCTTTGGGGGTTCCGAGGGGTTCTGAGGGGGCTTTGGGTGCTTTGAGGGTGCTGAGGGTGTTCTGGGGGTGGGTTGGGTGTTCTGGGGGTGCTGAGGGGGTTCTGGGGGTCTCTGAGGGGGTTTTGGGGGGTCGGGTCGGGTCTCTGGGTGGGTTCTGGGGTGCTTTGGGGGTTGTGGGGGTCCCTGAGCCCCCCTGTCCCTGCAGCGGAGCCGCGCTGGGAGTTCTCGGGCCGCGCGAACGCGTCGCTGGGCGAGTTCCGCGTGGGGGCCCTGCGCCCCGGCACCGCCTACCGCGTCCAGTTCGTGGGGCGCAACCACTCGGGGGAGAGGGTCCCCTTCTGGGAGAGCGTCGTGCAGACCAACGGCACCCGTGAGAGCCCCCCGCCCCCCGGGGGACCCCAAAAACCCGCCCAGGGACCCAAAAAAACACCCAGAGACCCCCAAAAACCCACCCAGGGACCCCAAAACCCACCCAGGGACCCAAAGACCCACCCAAGGACCCAAAAACCCACCCAAGGACCCAAAAAAATACCCAGAGACCCCAAAACCCACCCAGAAACCCCCAAAAATCACCCAGGGACCCAAAAGCCCACCCAGAGCCCCCAAAACCCACCCAGAGACCCCGAAAACCCACCCAGAGACCCAAAAACCCACCCAGAGACTCCGAAAAATCACCCAGGGACCCCAAAAAACACCCAGGGACCCAAAAGCCCACTCAGAGACCCCAAAAACCCACCCAGGGACCCAAAAGCCCACCCAGAGCCCCCAAAACCCACCTAGAGACCCCAGAAAAACACCCAGGGACCACTGGAACCTTCAAAAACCCACCCAGAGACCCCAAAACCCACCCAGAGACCCCGAAAACCCACCCAGAGACCCCAAAACCCACCCAGAGACCCCCAAAAAACACCCAGAGACCACCGGAACCTTCAAAAACCCACCCAGAGACCCCCAAAACCCACCCAGTGACCCAAAAAACCCACCCAGGGACCCAAAAACCCACCCAGAGACCCCAAAAAGACACCCAGAGACTCAAAAACCCACCCAGAGACGCCCCAAAAACACCCAGGGACCACTGGAACCTTCAAAAGCCCACTCAGAGAACCCCTAAACCTCCCAGGGACCCCCAAAACCCACCCAGGGACCGAAAAACCCCCTCTTACTCCCATGAGGACCCCCAAAACCCCTTTTATCCTCCCATAGGGACCCCAAACCCTTCTTTTCTCCCCATCGGGACCCCCAAACCCCCCTTTTCTCCCCTCACCCCTCCTTCAAAGCCCCAAAGGGGGGGTCCCCCGGCCCCCCTGACCCCCCCCTGTGCCCCCCACCCCCCCAGTGCTGCTGGGCCCCGCGGGCGGCTTCGCCACCGAGGGTTGGTTCATCGGCTTCGTCAGCGCCGTCGTCCTCCTCCTCCTCATCCTCCTCATCCTCTGCTTCATCAAACGCAGCAAGGGGGGCAAGTATTCGGGTGAGACCCCTCCCCAGACCTCGGGACACCCCCCCGGGGGCACCCCAAAAACCTCTAGGGACCCCCAGACTCCCCAGACCCTCCTGGGACCCCCCCCCCCCCAAATTCTCTTGGGGGCCCCCTAAAGCCTCAGACCCCCCGGGATCCCCCCAAAACTCTTGGGACGCCCTCCTAAACCTCCTGAGGATTTTGGGACCCCCCAAAACCTCCGGGCCACCCCAAAAATCCCCTGGGAACCCACAAAACCCTCAGACCCTCCTGGGAGACCCCCAAGCCCCTCAGGACCCCCCAAACCCTTCTCCCAAACCCCCTTGGGGCCCTGGACCCCTCTAACCCCTCCAGAACACCCCAAATCCCCTGACTCCCCCTGGGACTCACCCAGGCCCCTTGGGACCCCCCAAAAAAACCCCAAATCCCTCCACGTTCCAACAACCCCCCTGGAGCTTTTGGGATCCCCCAAAATATACCCAGACCCTTGGGAACTCCCAAAACTCCTTGGGGACCTTGGGTTCAGGGGGGTCCCCAAAGATCTGGGGGTGCCCGGGGGGGTCCCTGTGGGTTCAGGGGGATCCCTAAGGGTTCAGAGGGGTCCCCCAAGATTTGGGGGTGCCCAGGGGGGTCCCCAAAACCTCTTGCATCCCCCCCCTCAGTGAAGGACAAAGAGGACACCCAGGCAGACTCGGAGGCGCGGCCGATGAAGGATGAGACCTTTGGGGAGTACAGGTGGGCGTGGTTATGCAAATGAGGGGTGGGTTACGCAAATCGGAGGCAGGTTAGGGGCTGGGATATGCAAATGAGTTGGAGGGGTATGCAAATGAGCAGCGAGGGCTTGGAAATGAGGGGTGTGGCTTGCATACGACGGACAAACGGGGGCGGGGTATGTAAATGAGGAGCAAGAATATGCAAATGAGCACCAAGGACTGCGGATTAGAGCAAGGATATGCAAATGATGAGCTGGGCCATGCAAATGAGGTGTAGGATATGCAAACAAGGACTAAGGATGTGCAGGTTAGAACAAGGATATGCAAATGAGAAGCAAGGAGCACTGAATTAGAGCAAAGACATGCAAATGAGGAGCACAGACATGAATTGGGTCACTTATATGCAAATTAGATATGGTTATATGCAAATGAGGGCAGATATATGCAAATGAGAGTGTCTTCCTCTTCTGCCTCCCTTAACCACCCCTCCCCTCTAATTACCTCCCCTTTTGCTAATTGCCCACCTCCTCATTAACCACCCCGGGACCCTCCTCACTAATTACCCCTCTGGGGGGGTGGAGTTGCTCCCCCCAGCCCCCCCCCTTTTGCCCCCCCTTTGCTTTTGCCCCCCCCTCATGCTTTGTCTCTCCTGGTGCTGCTTTGGGGGTCCCAGGTCCCTCGAGAGGTAAGGGGGGGGGTCTGGGGGGGGGGCAGGGGGGAGGAATTTGAGGGGTCCTGAGGGTCTGGGGGGGTATTGGGGGTGGTGGGATGAGATTGAGGGGGGGTTCTGGGGGGGGACCCTGGAGAGGTAAAGGGGGGAGGGGCTGGGGGGGGGTTGGGGGGGAAATGGGGGAGTCCTGGGGGGAGTTGGAGGGGTCCTGGGGGTCTGGGATTGGATTTGGGGGGGCTGGGGGGGGGCTGCTGGGTCCCTGAGGTCTTGGTAATATGGGGGGGGGGGAGGGCAAGGGGGGATTTGGGGGGGCCCGGGGGGGCTGGAGAGGTGAAGGGGGGGTCCTGGGGGGGGGGGCTGGGAGGCACAGGGGGCTTCTGGAGGGGGGATTTGGGGGGCTCTTGGGGGGAACTGGGGATTCTAGGGGTCTGGGGGTGGAATTTGGGGGGGTTCTGGGGGGGGATGTGTGGGGGCTGGGGATCACTGCACCCCTTGGGGGGGTCTCTAGCTGAGGGGGGGCAAGGGGAGGATTTGAGGGGTCCTGGGGGTCTGGGAGAGAAATTGGGGGAGGGGGATTTGGGGGGTGCTGAAGGGGGCAAAGTGGGATTTGGGGGGGTCCTGGGGCGTTTGGGGAGGATTTGGAAGGGCTTCTCGGTCCCTGGAGACATGGGATTTGGGGAGGGGTCCTGTGGGGAGGTTTGGGGGGGGTCTTGGGTGTCATGGGGGGGTCCCTCTGCATGTGCCCCCCACCCCCCGGCCTCGCAGCAGCCATTGCACCCGACCCTGCGACCCCCAGCACGTTGGGGGGCAATGGGGGGGATGGGCCGGGATGGGATGGACGTTGGGGTTGGT
Organism: Tapera naevia; assembly: GCA_033556795.1. Lineage (NCBI taxonomy): Eukaryota > Metazoa > Chordata > Aves > Cuculiformes > Neomorphidae > Tapera > Tapera naevia. The sequence continues at coordinate 148 of JAUMJJ010000622.1, read as the reverse complement.
GATGGTGGTGATGAGGTTGACGTTGACGATGGGGCTGGTTGTGACGGTGGAGTTGACGCTGACGTTGGGGTTGACGTTGGCTTTGATGGTGATGGTGAAGGGGTTGACTTTGATGGATTTGGTGGTGGCGGTGGAGTTGACATTGATG
>JAUMJJ010000621.1:0-80723 GCA_033556795.1 Tapera naevia | reverse complement strand
AGGATCTATGGGGCAGGAGATGGATCTATGGGGCAGGGGGTGGATCTATGGGGCAGGAGGAGGATCTATGGGGCAGGAGATGGGGCTGTGGGGCAGGAGAAGGATCTGTGGGGCAGGAGATGGATCTATGGGGCAGGGGTTGGATCTGTGGGGCAGGGGGTTGAACTTCTGGGGCAAGACATGGATCTGTGGGGCAGGAGGAGGATGTGTGGGGCAAGAGGTGGGGCAGGAGGTGAATCTATGGGGCAGGAGAAGGATCTATGGGGCAGGAGATGGGGTTGTGGGGCAGGAGAGGATGTGTGGGGCAGGAGATGGGACAGGAGGTGAATCTATGGGGCAGGAAATGGGGCTGTGGGGCAGGGGGTGGATCTATGGGGCAAGAGACGGATCTATGGGGCAGGAGGAGGATGTGTGGGGCAGGAGGTGGGGCAGGGGGTGAATGTGTGGGGCAGAAGGTGAATCTATGGGGCAGAAGGAGGATCTGTGGGGCAAGAGATGGATCTATGGGGCAGGGGGGGATCTATGGGGCAGGGGGGGATCTATGGGGCAGGGGGTGGATCTATGGGGCAAGAGAGGGATCTATGGGGCAGGAGAGGATGTGTGGGGCAGAAGGTGAATCTATGGGGCAGGAGAAGGATCTATGGGGCAGGGGGTGGATCTATGGGGCAGGAGATGGGGCTGTGGGGCAGGGGGTGAACCTCTGGGGCAAGACATGGATCTGTGGGGCAGAAGGTGGATGTGTGGGGCAGGAGGAGGATCTATGGGGCAAGAGATTGATCTATGGGGCAGGGGGTGGATCTATGGGGCAGGAAACGGGGCAGGAGAGGATGTGTGGGGCAGGAGATGGGGCAGGAGGAGGGTCTATGGGGCAGGAGGTGAATCTATGGGGCAGGAGGAGGATGTGTGGGGCAGGAGAAGGATCTATGGGGCAGGAGATGGATCTGTGGGGCAGGAGATGGGGCAAGAGACGGATCTATGGGGCAGGAGATTGATCTATGGGGCAGGAGGAGGATGTGTGGGGCAGGAGATGGGACAGGAGGTGAATCTATGGGGCAGGAGATGGGGCTGTGGGGCAGGGGGTGGATGTGTGGGGCAGGAGATGGGGCAAGAGACGGATCTATGGGGCAGGAGATGGGGCAGGAGATTGATCTATGGGGCAGGGGGTGGATCTATGGGGCAAGAGAGGGATCTATGGGGCAGGAGGAGGAAGTGTGGGGCAAGAGGTGGGGCAGGAGATGGATCTATGGGGCAGGAGGAGGACCTGTGGGGCAGGAGAAGGATCTATGGGGCAGGAGATGGGGTTGTGGGGCAGGAGGAGGATGTGTGGGGCAGGAGGTCGGGCAGGGGGTGAATGTGTGGGGCAGAAGGTGAATCTATGGGGCAGGAGAAGGATCTATGGGGCAGGAGGAGGATCTGTGGGGCAGGAGATGGGGCAAGAGACGGATCTATGGGGCAGGAGATTGATCTATGGGGCAGGGGTTGGATCTATGGGGCAAGAGGTGGAGCTGTGGGGCAGGAGGAGGATCTATGGGGCAGAAGGAGGATGTGTGGGGCAGGAGATGGGGCAGGAGATGGATCTATGGGGCAGGAGATGGGGCTGTGGGGCAGGAGGAGGATCTATGGGGCAGGGGGTGGATCTATGGGGCAGGAGGAGGATGTGTGGGGCAGAAGGTGAATCTATGGGGCAGGAGATGGATCTGTGGGGCAGGGGGTGGATGTGTGGGGCAAGAGATGGGGCTGTGGGGCAGGAGGAGGGGCAGGGAGTGAATGTGTGGGGCAGGAGGTGAATCTATGGGGCAGAAGGAGGATCTGTGGGGCAAGAGAGGGATCTATGGGGCAGGAGATTGATCTATGGGGCAAGAGAGGGATCTATGGGGCAGGGGTTGGATCTATGGGGCAGGAGATGGGGCAGGAGGAGGGTCTATGGGGCAGGAGGTGAATCTATGGGGCAGGAGGAGGATGTGTGGGGCAGGAGAAGGATCTGTGGGGCAGGAGATGGATCTATGGGGCAGGGGTTGGATCTGTGGGGCAGGGGGTTGAACTTCTGGGGCAAGACATGGATCTGTGGGGCAGGAGGAGGATGTGTGGGGCAAGAGGTGGGGCAGGAGGTGAATCTATGGGGCAGGAGAAGGATCTATGGGGCAGGAGATGGGGTTGTGGGGCAGGAGAGGATGTGTGGGGCAGGAGATGGGACAGGAGGTGAATCTATGGGGCAGGAAATGGGGCTGTGGGGCAGGGGGTGGATCTATGGGGCAAGAGACGGATCTATGGGGCAGGAGGAGGATGTGTGGGGCAGGAGGTGGGGCAGGGGGTGAATGTGTGGGGCAGAAGGTGAATCTATGGGGCAGAAGGAGGATCTGTGGGGCAAGAGATGGATCTATGGGGCAGGGGGGGATCTATGGGGCAGGGGGGGATCTATGGGGCAGGGGGTGGATCTATGGGGCAAGAGAGGGATCTATGGGGCAGGAGAGGATGTGTGGGGCAGAAGGTGAATCTATGGGGCAGGAGAAGGATCTATGGGGCAGGGGGTGGATCTATGGGGCAGGAGATGGGGCTGTGGGGCAGGGGGTGAACCTCTGGGGCAAGACATGGATCTGTGGGGCAGAAGGTGGATGTGTGGGGCAGGAGGAGGATCTATGGGGCAAGAGATTGATCTATGGGGCAGGGGGTGGATCTATGGGGCAGGAAACGGGGCAGGAGAGGATGTGTGGGGCAGGAGATGGGGCAGGAGGAGGGTCTATGGGGCAGGAGGTGAATCTATGGGGCAGGAGGAGGATGTGTGGGGCAGGAGAAGGATCTATGGGGCAGGAGATGGATCTATGGGGCAGGGGGTGGATCTATGGGGCAGGAGGAGGATCTATGGGGCAGGAGATGGGGCTGTGGGGCAGGAGAAGGATCTGTGGGGCAGGAGATGGATCTATGGGGCAGGGGTTGGATCTGTGGGGCAGGGGGTTGAACTTCTGGGGCAAGACATGGATCTGTGGGGCAGGAGGAGGATGTGTGGGGCAAGAGGTGGGGCAGGAGGTGAATCTATGGGGCAGGAGAAGGATCTATGGGGCAGGAGATGGGGTTGTGGGGCAGGAGAGGATGTGTGGGGCAGGAGATGGGACAGGAGGTGAATCTATGGGGCAGGAAATGGGGCTGTGGGGCAGGGGGTGGATCTATGGGGCAAGAGACGGATCTATGGGGCAGGAGGAGGATGTGTGGGGCAGGAGGTGGGGCAGGGGGTGAATGTGTGGGGCAGAAGGTGAATCTATGGGGCAGAAGGAGGATCTGTGGGGCAAGAGATGGATCTATGGGGCAGGGGGGGATCTATGGGGCAGGGGGGGATCTATGGGGCAGGGGGTGGATCTATGGGGCAAGAGAGGGATCTATGGGGCAGGAGAGGATGTGTGGGGCAGAAGGTGAATCTATGGGGCAGGAGAAGGATCTATGGGGCAGGGGGTGGATCTATGGGGCAGGAGATGGGGCTGTGGGGCAGGGGGTGAACCTCTGGGGCAAGACATGGATCTGTGGGGCAGAAGGTGGATGTGTGGGGCAGGAGGAGGATCTATGGGGCAAGAGATTGATCTATGGGGCAGGGGGTGGATCTATGGGGCAGGAAACGGGGCAGGAGAGGATGTGTGGGGCAGGAGATGGGGCAGGAGGAGGGTCTATGGGGCAGGAGGTGAATCTATGGGGCAGGAGGAGGATGTGTGGGGCAGGAGAAGGATCTATGGGGCAGGAGATGGATCTGTGGGGCAGGAGATGGGGCAAGAGACGGATCTATGGGGCAGGAGATTGATCTATGGGGCAGGAGGAGGATGTGTGGGGCAGGAGATGGGACAGGAGGTGAATCTATGGGGCAGGAGATGGGGCTGTGGGGCAGGGGGTGGATGTGTGGGGCAGGAGATGGGGCAAGAGACGGATCTATGGGGCAGGAGATGGGGCAGGAGATTGATCTATGGGGCAGGGGGTGGATCTATGGGGCAAGAGAGGGATCTATGGGGCAGGAGGAGGAAGTGTGGGGCAAGAGGTGGGGCAGGAGATGGATCTATGGGGCAGGAGGAGGACCTGTGGGGCAGGAGAAGGATCTATGGGGCAGGAGATGGGGTTGTGGGGCAGGAGGAGGATGTGTGGGGCAGGAGGTCGGGCAGGGGGTGAATGTGTGGGGCAGAAGGTGAATCTATGGGGCAGGAGAAGGATCTATGGGGCAGGAGGAGGATCTGTGGGGCAGGAGATGGGGCAAGAGACGGATCTATGGGGCAGGAGATTGATCTATGGGGCAGGGGTTGGATCTATGGGGCAAGAGGTGGAGCTGTGGGGCAGGAGGAGGATCTATGGGGCAGAAGGAGGATGTGTGGGGCAGGAGATGGGGCAGGAGATGGATCTATGGGGCAGGAGATGGGGCTGTGGGGCAGGAGGAGGATCTATGGGGCAGGGGGTGGATCTATGGGGCAGGAGGAGGATGTGTGGGGCAGAAGGTGAATCTATGGGGCAGGAGATGGATCTGTGGGGCAGGGGGTGGATGTGTGGGGCAAGAGATGGGGCTGTGGGGCAGGAGGAGGGGCAGGGAGTGAATGTGTGGGGCAGGAGGTGAATCTATGGGGCAGAAGGAGGATCTGTGGGGCAAGAGAGGGATCTATGGGGCAGGAGATTGATCTATGGGGCAAGAGAGGGATCTATGGGGCAGGGGTTGGATCTATGGGGCAGGAGATGGGGCAGGAGGAGGGTCTATGGGGCAGGAGGTGAATCTATGGGGCAGGAGGAGGATGTGTGGGGCAGGAGAAGGATCTATGGGGCAGGAGATGGATCTATGGGGCAGGGGGTGGATCTATGGGGCAGGAGGAGGATCTATGGGGCAGGAGATGGGGCTGTGGGGCAGGAGAAGGATCTGTGGGGCAGGAGATGGATCTATGGGGCAGGGGTTGGATCTGTGGGGCAGGGGGTTGAACTTCTGGGGCAAGACATGGATCTGTGGGGCAGGAGGAGGATGTGTGGGGCAAGAGGTGGGGCAGGAGGTGAATCTATGGGGCAGGAGAAGGATCTATGGGGCAGGAGATGGGGTTGTGGGGCAGGAGAGGATGTGTGGGGCAGGAGATGGGACAGGAGGTGAATCTATGGGGCAGGAAATGGGGCTGTGGGGCAGGGGGTGGATCTATGGGGCAAGAGACGGATCTATGGGGCAGGAGGAGGATGTGTGGGGCAGGAGGTGGGGCAGGGGGTGAATGTGTGGGGCAGAAGGTGAATCTATGGGGCAGAAGGAGGATCTGTGGGGCAAGAGATGGATCTATGGGGCAGGGGGGGATCTATGGGGCAGGGGGGGATCTATGGGGCAGGGGGTGGATCTATGGGGCAAGAGAGGGATCTATGGGGCAGGAGAGGATGTGTGGGGCAGAAGGTGAATCTATGGGGCAGGAGAAGGATCTATGGGGCAGGGGGTGGATCTATGGGGCAGGAGATGGGGCTGTGGGGCAGGGGGTGAACCTCTGGGGCAAGACATGGATCTGTGGGGCAGAAGGTGGATGTGTGGGGCAGGAGGAGGATCTATGGGGCAAGAGATTGATCTATGGGGCAGGGGGTGGATCTATGGGGCAGGAAACGGGGCAGGAGAGGATGTGTGGGGCAGGAGATGGGGCAGGAGGAGGGTCTATGGGGCAGGAGGTGAATCTATGGGGCAGGAGGAGGATGTGTGGGGCAGGAGAAGGATCTATGGGGCAGGAGATGGATCTGTGGGGCAGGAGATGGGGCAAGAGACGGATCTATGGGGCAGGAGATTGATCTATGGGGCAGGAGGAGGATGTGTGGGGCAGGAGATGGGACAGGAGGTGAATCTATGGGGCAGGAGATGGGGCTGTGGGGCAGGGGGTGGATGTGTGGGGCAGGAGATGGGGCAAGAGACGGATCTATGGGGCAGGAGATGGGGCAGGAGATTGATCTATGGGGCAGGGGGTGGATCTATGGGGCAAGAGAGGGATCTATGGGGCAGGAGGAGGAAGTGTGGGGCAAGAGGTGGGGCAGGAGATGGATCTATGGGGCAGGAGGAGGACCTGTGGGGCAGGAGAAGGATCTATGGGGCAGGAGATGGGGTTGTGGGGCAGGAGGAGGATGTGTGGGGCAGGAGGTCGGGCAGGGGGTGAATGTGTGGGGCAGAAGGTGAATCTATGGGGCAGGAGAAGGATCTATGGGGCAGGAGGAGGATCTGTGGGGCAGGAGATGGGGCAAGAGACGGATCTATGGGGCAGGAGATTGATCTATGGGGCAGGGGTTGGATCTATGGGGCAAGAGGTGGAGCTGTGGGGCAGGAGGAGGATCTATGGGGCAGAAGGAGGATGTGTGGGGCAGGAGATGGGGCAGGAGATGGATCTATGGGGCAGGAGATGGGGCTGTGGGGCAGGAGGAGGATCTATGGGGCAGGGGGTGGATCTATGGGGCAGGAGGAGGATGTGTGGGGCAGAAGGTGAATCTATGGGGCAGGAGATGGATCTGTGGGGCAGGGGGTGGATGTGTGGGGCAAGAGATGGGGCTGTGGGGCAGGAGGAGGGGCAGGGAGTGAATGTGTGGGGCAGGAGGTGAATCTATGGGGCAGAAGGAGGATCTGTGGGGCAAGAGAGGGATCTATGGGGCAGGAGATTGATCTATGGGGCAAGAGAGGGATCTATGGGGCAGGGGTTGGATCTATGGGGCAGGAGATGGGGCAGGAGGAGGGTCTATGGGGCAGGAGGTGAATCTATGGGGCAGGAGGAGGATGTGTGGGGCAGGAGAAGGATCTATGGGGCAGGAGATGGATCTATGGGGCAGGGGGTGGATCTATGGGGCAGGAGGAGGATCTATGGGGCAGGAGATGGGGCTGTGGGGCAGGAGAAGGATCTGTGGGGCAGGAGATGGATCTATGGGGCAGGGGTTGGATCTGTGGGGCAGGGGGTTGAACTTCTGGGGCAAGACATGGATCTGTGGGGCAGGAGGAGGATGTGTGGGGCAAGAGGTGGGGCAGGAGGTGAATCTATGGGGCAGGAGAAGGATCTATGGGGCAGGAGATGGGGTTGTGGGGCAGGAGAGGATGTGTGGGGCAGGAGATGGGACAGGAGGTGAATCTATGGGGCAGGAAATGGGGCTGTGGGGCAGGGGGTGGATCTATGGGGCAAGAGACGGATCTATGGGGCAGGAGGAGGATGTGTGGGGCAGGAGGTGGGGCAGGGGGTGAATGTGTGGGGCAGAAGGTGAATCTATGGGGCAGAAGGAGGATCTGTGGGGCAAGAGATGGATCTATGGGGCAGGGGGGGATCTATGGGGCAGGGGGGGATCTATGGGGCAGGGGGTGGATCTATGGGGCAAGAGAGGGATCTATGGGGCAGGAGAGGATGTGTGGGGCAGAAGGTGAATCTATGGGGCAGGAGAAGGATCTATGGGGCAGGGGGTGGATCTATGGGGCAGGAGATGGGGCTGTGGGGCAGGGGGTGAACCTCTGGGGCAAGACATGGATCTGTGGGGCAGAAGGTGGATGTGTGGGGCAGGAGGAGGATCTATGGGGCAAGAGATTGATCTATGGGGCAGGGGGTGGATCTATGGGGCAGGAAACGGGGCAGGAGAGGATGTGTGGGGCAGGAGATGGGGCAGGAGGAGGGTCTATGGGGCAGGAGGTGAATCTATGGGGCAGGAGGAGGATGTGTGGGGCAGGAGAAGGATCTATGGGGCAGGAGATGGATCTGTGGGGCAGGAGATGGGGCAAGAGACGGATCTATGGGGCAGGAGATTGATCTATGGGGCAGGAGGAGGATGTGTGGGGCAGGAGATGGGACAGGAGGTGAATCTATGGGGCAGGAGATGGGGCTGTGGGGCAGGGGGTGGATGTGTGGGGCAGGAGATGGGGCAAGAGACGGATCTATGGGGCAGGAGATGGGGCAGGAGATTGATCTATGGGGCAGGGGGTGGATCTATGGGGCAAGAGAGGGATCTATGGGGCAGGAGGAGGAAGTGTGGGGCAAGAGGTGGGGCAGGAGATGGATCTATGGGGCAGGAGGAGGACCTGTGGGGCAGGAGAAGGATCTATGGGGCAGGAGATGGGGTTGTGGGGCAGGAGGAGGATGTGTGGGGCAGGAGGTCGGGCAGGGGGTGAATGTGTGGGGCAGAAGGTGAATCTATGGGGCAGGAGAAGGATCTATGGGGCAGGAGGAGGATCTGTGGGGCAGGAGATGGGGCAAGAGACGGATCTATGGGGCAGGAGATTGATCTATGGGGCAGGGGTTGGATCTATGGGGCAAGAGGTGGAGCTGTGGGGCAGGAGGAGGATCTATGGGGCAGAAGGAGGATGTGTGGGGCAGGAGATGGGGCAGGAGATGGATCTATGGGGCAGGAGATGGGGCTGTGGGGCAGGAGGAGGATCTATGGGGCAGGGGGTGGATCTATGGGGCAGGAGGAGGATGTGTGGGGCAGAAGGTGAATCTATGGGGCAGGAGATGGATCTGTGGGGCAGGGGGTGGATGTGTGGGGCAAGAGATGGGGCTGTGGGGCAGGAGGAGGGGCAGGGAGTGAATGTGTGGGGCAGGAGGTGAATCTATGGGGCAGAAGGAGGATCTGTGGGGCAAGAGAGGGATCTATGGGGCAGGAGATTGATCTATGGGGCAAGAGAGGGATCTATGGGGCAGGGGTTGGATCTATGGGGCAGGAGATGGGGCAGGAGGAGGGTCTATGGGGCAGGAGGTGAATCTATGGGGCAGGAGGAGGATGTGTGGGGCAGGAGAAGGATCTATGGGGCAGGAGATGGATCTATGGGGCAGGGGGTGGATCTATGGGGCAGGAGGAGGATCTATGGGGCAGGAGATGGGGCTGTGGGGCAGGAGAAGGATCTGTGGGGCAGGAGATGGATCTATGGGGCAGGGGTTGGATCTGTGGGGCAGGGGGTTGAACTTCTGGGGCAAGACATGGATCTGTGGGGCAGGAGGAGGATGTGTGGGGCAAGAGGTGGGGCAGGAGGTGAATCTATGGGGCAGGAGAAGGATCTATGGGGCAGGAGATGGGGTTGTGGGGCAGGAGAGGATGTGTGGGGCAGGAGATGGGACAGGAGGTGAATCTATGGGGCAGGAAATGGGGCTGTGGGGCAGGGGGTGGATCTATGGGGCAAGAGACGGATCTATGGGGCAGGAGGAGGATGTGTGGGGCAGGAGGTGGGGCAGGGGGTGAATGTGTGGGGCAGAAGGTGAATCTATGGGGCAGAAGGAGGATCTGTGGGGCAAGAGATGGATCTATGGGGCAGGGGGGGATCTATGGGGCAGGGGGGGATCTATGGGGCAGGGGGTGGATCTATGGGGCAAGAGAGGGATCTATGGGGCAGGAGAGGATGTGTGGGGCAGAAGGTGAATCTATGGGGCAGGAGAAGGATCTATGGGGCAGGGGGTGGATCTATGGGGCAGGAGATGGGGCTGTGGGGCAGGGGGTGAACCTCTGGGGCAAGACATGGATCTGTGGGGCAGAAGGTGGATGTGTGGGGCAGGAGGAGGATCTATGGGGCAAGAGATTGATCTATGGGGCAGGGGGTGGATCTATGGGGCAGGAAACGGGGCAGGAGAGGATGTGTGGGGCAGGAGATGGGGCAGGAGGAGGGTCTATGGGGCAGGAGGTGAATCTATGGGGCAGGAGGAGGATGTGTGGGGCAGGAGAAGGATCTATGGGGCAGGAGATGGATCTGTGGGGCAGGAGATGGGGCAAGAGACGGATCTATGGGGCAGGAGATTGATCTATGGGGCAGGAGGAGGATGTGTGGGGCAGGAGATGGGACAGGAGGTGAATCTATGGGGCAGGAGATGGGGCTGTGGGGCAGGGGGTGGATGTGTGGGGCAGGAGATGGGGCAAGAGACGGATCTATGGGGCAGGAGATGGGGCAGGAGATTGATCTATGGGGCAGGGGGTGGATCTATGGGGCAAGAGAGGGATCTATGGGGCAGGAGGAGGAAGTGTGGGGCAAGAGGTGGGGCAGGAGATGGATCTATGGGGCAGGAGGAGGACCTGTGGGGCAGGAGAAGGATCTATGGGGCAGGAGATGGGGTTGTGGGGCAGGAGGAGGATGTGTGGGGCAGGAGGTCGGGCAGGGGGTGAATGTGTGGGGCAGAAGGTGAATCTATGGGGCAGGAGAAGGATCTATGGGGCAGGAGGAGGATCTGTGGGGCAGGAGATGGGGCAAGAGACGGATCTATGGGGCAGGAGATTGATCTATGGGGCAGGGGTTGGATCTATGGGGCAAGAGGTGGAGCTGTGGGGCAGGAGGAGGATCTATGGGGCAGAAGGAGGATGTGTGGGGCAGGAGATGGGGCAGGAGATGGATCTATGGGGCAGGAGATGGGGCTGTGGGGCAGGAGGAGGATCTATGGGGCAGGGGGTGGATCTATGGGGCAGGAGGAGGATGTGTGGGGCAGAAGGTGAATCTATGGGGCAGGAGATGGATCTGTGGGGCAGGGGGTGGATGTGTGGGGCAAGAGATGGGGCTGTGGGGCAGGAGGAGGGGCAGGGAGTGAATGTGTGGGGCAGGAGGTGAATCTATGGGGCAGAAGGAGGATCTGTGGGGCAAGAGAGGGATCTATGGGGCAGGAGATTGATCTATGGGGCAAGAGAGGGATCTATGGGGCAGGGGTTGGATCTATGGGGCAGGAGATGGGGCAGGAGGAGGGTCTATGGGGCAGGAGGTGAATCTATGGGGCAGGAGGAGGATGTGTGGGGCAGGAGAAGGATCTATGGGGCAGGAGATGGATCTATGGGGCAGGGGGTGGATCTATGGGGCAGGAGGAGGATCTATGGGGCAGGAGATGGGGCTGTGGGGCAGGAGAAGGATCTGTGGGGCAGGAGATGGATCTATGGGGCAGGGGTTGGATCTGTGGGGCAGGGGGTTGAACTTCTGGGGCAAGACATGGATCTGTGGGGCAGGAGGAGGATGTGTGGGGCAAGAGGTGGGGCAGGAGGTGAATCTATGGGGCAGGAGAAGGATCTATGGGGCAGGAGATGGGGTTGTGGGGCAGGAGAGGATGTGTGGGGCAGGAGATGGGACAGGAGGTGAATCTATGGGGCAGGAAATGGGGCTGTGGGGCAGGGGGTGGATCTATGGGGCAAGAGACGGATCTATGGGGCAGGAGGAGGATGTGTGGGGCAGGAGGTGGGGCAGGGGGTGAATGTGTGGGGCAGAAGGTGAATCTATGGGGCAGAAGGAGGATCTGTGGGGCAAGAGATGGATCTATGGGGCAGGGGGGGATCTATGGGGCAGGGGGGGATCTATGGGGCAGGGGGTGGATCTATGGGGCAAGAGAGGGATCTATGGGGCAGGAGAGGATGTGTGGGGCAGAAGGTGAATCTATGGGGCAGGAGAAGGATCTATGGGGCAGGGGGTGGATCTATGGGGCAGGAGATGGGGCTGTGGGGCAGGGGGTGAACCTCTGGGGCAAGACATGGATCTGTGGGGCAGAAGGTGGATGTGTGGGGCAGGAGGAGGATCTATGGGGCAAGAGATTGATCTATGGGGCAGGGGGTGGATCTATGGGGCAGGAAACGGGGCAGGAGAGGATGTGTGGGGCAGGAGATGGGGCAGGAGGAGGGTCTATGGGGCAGGAGGTGAATCTATGGGGCAGGAGGAGGATGTGTGGGGCAGGAGAAGGATCTATGGGGCAGGAGATGGATCTGTGGGGCAGGAGATGGGGCAAGAGACGGATCTATGGGGCAGGAGATTGATCTATGGGGCAGGAGGAGGATGTGTGGGGCAGGAGATGGGACAGGAGGTGAATCTATGGGGCAGGAGATGGGGCAGGAGATTGATCTATGGGGCAGGGGGTGGATCTATGGGGCAAGAGAGGGATCTATGGGGCAGGAGGAGGAAGTGTGGGGCAAGAGGTGGGGCAGGAGATGGATCTATGGGGCAGGAGGAGGACCTGTGGGGCAGGAGAAGGATCTATGGGGCAGGAGATGGGGTTGTGGGGCAGGAGGAGGATGTGTGGGGCAGGAGGTCGGGCAGGGGGTGAATGTGTGGGGCAGAAGGTGAATCTATGGGGCAGGAGAAGGATCTATGGGGCAGGAGGAGGATCTGTGGGGCAGGAGATGGGGCAAGAGACGGATCTATGGGGCAGGAGATTGATCTATGGGGCAGGGGTTGGATCTATGGGGCAAGAGGTGGAGCTGTGGGGCAGGAGGAGGATCTATGGGGCAGAAGGAGGATGTGTGGGGCAGGAGATGGGGCAGGAGATGGATCTATGGGGCAGGAGATGGGGCTGTGGGGCAGGAGGAGGATCTATGGGGCAGGGGGTGGATCTATGGGGCAGGAGGAGGATGTGTGGGGCAGAAGGTGAATCTATGGGGCAGGAGATGGATCTGTGGGGCAGGGGGTGGATGTGTGGGGCAAGAGATGGGGCTGTGGGGCAGGAGGAGGGGCAGGGAGTGAATGTGTGGGGCAGGAGGTGAATCTATGGGGCAGAAGGAGGATCTGTGGGGCAAGAGAGGGATCTATGGGGCAGGAGATTGATCTATGGGGCAAGAGAGGGATCTATGGGGCAGGGGTTGGATCTATGGGGCAGGAGATGGGGCAGGAGGAGGGTCTATGGGGCAGGAGGTGAATCTATGGGGCAGGAGGAGGATGTGTGGGGCAGGAGAAGGATCTATGGGGCAGGAGATGGATCTATGGGGCAGGGGGTGGATCTATGGGGCAGGAGATGGGGCAGGAGATTGATCTATGGGGCAGGGGGTGGATCTATGGGGCAAGAGAGGGATCTATGGGGCAGGAGGAGGAAGTGTGGGGCAAGAGGTGGGGCAGGAGATGGATCTATGGGGCAGGAGGAGGACCTGTGGGGCAGGAGAAGGATCTATGGGGCAGGAGATGGGGTTGTGGGGCAGGAGGAGGATGTGTGGGGCAGGAGGTCGGGCAGGGGGTGAATGTGTGGGGCAGAAGGTGAATCTATGGGGCAGGAGAAGGATCTATGGGGCAGGAGGAGGATCTGTGGGGCAGGAGATGGGGCAAGAGACGGATCTATGGGGCAGGAGATTGATCTATGGGGCAGGAGGAGGATGTGTGGGGCAGGAGATGGGACAGGAGGTGAATCTATGGGGCAGGAGATGGGGCTGTGGGGCAGGGGGTGGATGTGTGGGGCAGGAGATGGGGCAAGAGACGGATCTATGGGGCAGGAGATGGGGCAGGAGATTGATCTATGGGGCAGGGGGTGGATCTATGGGGCAAGAGAGGGATCTATGGGGCAGGAGGAGGAAGTGTGGGGCAAGAGGTGGGGCAGGAGATGGATCTATGGGGCAGGAGGAGGACCTGTGGGGCAGGAGAAGGATCTATGGGGCAGGAGATGGGGTTGTGGGGCAGGAGGAGGATGTGTGGGGCAGGAGGTCGGGCAGGGGGTGAATGTGTGGGGCAGAAGGTGAATCTATGGGGCAGGAGAAGGATCTATGGGGCAGGAGGAGGATCTGTGGGGCAGGAGATGGGGCAAGAGACGGATCTATGGGGCAGGAGATTGATCTATGGGGCAGGGGTTGGATCTATGGGGCAAGAGGTGGAGCTGTGGGGCAGGAGGAGGATCTATGGGGCAGAAGGAGGATGTGTGGGGCAGGAGATGGGGCAGGAGATGGATCTATGGGGCAGGAGATGGGGCTGTGGGGCAGGAGGAGGATCTATGGGGCAGGGGGTGGATCTATGGGGCAGGAGGAGGATGTGTGGGGCAGAAGGTGAATCTATGGGGCAGGAGATGGATCTGTGGGGCAGGGGGTGGATGTGTGGGGCAAGAGATGGGGCTGTGGGGCAGGAGGAGGGGCAGGGAGTGAATGTGTGGGGCAGGAGGTGAATCTATGGGGCAGAAGGAGGATCTGTGGGGCAAGAGAGGGATCTATGGGGCAGGAGATTGATCTATGGGGCAAGAGAGGGATCTATGGGGCAGGGGTTGGATCTATGGGGCAGGAGATGGGGCAGGAGGAGGGTCTATGGGGCAGGAGGTGAATCTATGGGGCAGGAGGAGGATGTGTGGGGCAGGAGAAGGATCTATGGGGCAGGAGATGGATCTATGGGGCAGGGGGTGGATCTATGGGGCAGGAGGAGGATCTATGGGGCAGGAGATGGGGCTGTGGGGCAGGAGAAGGATCTGTGGGGCAGGAGATGGATCTATGGGGCAGGGGTTGGATCTGTGGGGCAGGGGGTTGAACTTCTGGGGCAAGACATGGATCTGTGGGGCAGGAGGAGGATGTGTGGGGCAAGAGGTGGGGCAGGAGGTGAATCTATGGGGCAGGAGAAGGATCTATGGGGCAGGAGATGGGGTTGTGGGGCAGGAGAGGATGTGTGGGGCAGGAGATGGGACAGGAGGTGAATCTATGGGGCAGGAAATGGGGCTGTGGGGCAGGGGGTGGATCTATGGGGCAAGAGACGGATCTATGGGGCAGGAGGAGGATGTGTGGGGCAGGAGGTGGGGCAGGGGGTGAATGTGTGGGGCAGAAGGTGAATCTATGGGGCAGAAGGAGGATCTGTGGGGCAAGAGATGGATCTATGGGGCAGGGGGGGATCTATGGGGCAGGGGGGGATCTATGGGGCAGGGGGTGGATCTATGGGGCAAGAGAGGGATCTATGGGGCAGGAGAGGATGTGTGGGGCAGAAGGTGAATCTATGGGGCAGGAGAAGGATCTATGGGGCAGGGGGTGGATCTATGGGGCAGGAGATGGGGCTGTGGGGCAGGGGGTGAACCTCTGGGGCAAGACATGGATCTGTGGGGCAGAAGGTGGATGTGTGGGGCAGGAGGAGGATCTATGGGGCAAGAGATTGATCTATGGGGCAGGGGGTGGATCTATGGGGCAGGAAACGGGGCAGGAGAGGATGTGTGGGGCAGGAGATGGGGCAGGAGGAGGGTCTATGGGGCAGGAGGTGAATCTATGGGGCAGGAGGAGGATGTGTGGGGCAGGAGAAGGATCTATGGGGCAGGAGATGGATCTGTGGGGCAGGAGATGGGGCAAGAGACGGATCTATGGGGCAGGAGATTGATCTATGGGGCAGGAGGAGGATGTGTGGGGCAGGAGATGGGACAGGAGGTGAATCTATGGGGCAGGAGATGGGGCAGGAGGTGAATCTATGGGGCAGGAGATGGGGCTGTGGGGCAGGGGGTGGATGTGTGGGGCAGGAGATGGGGCAAGAGACGGATCTATGGGGCAGGAGATGGGGCAGGAGATTGATCTATGGGGCAGGGGGTGGATCTATGGGGCAAGAGAGGGATCTATGGGGCAGGAGGAGGAAGTGTGGGGCAAGAGGTGGGGCAGGAGATGGATCTATGGGGCAGGAGGAGGACCTGTGGGGCAGGAGAAGGATCTATGGGGCAGGAGATGGGGTTGTGGGGCAGGAGGAGGATGTGTGGGGCAGGAGGTCGGGCAGGGGGTGAATGTGTGGGGCAGAAGGTGAATCTATGGGGCAGGAGAAGGATCTATGGGGCAGGAGGAGGATCTGTGGGGCAGGAGATGGGGCAAGAGACGGATCTATGGGGCAGGAGATTGATCTATGGGGCAGGGGTTGGATCTATGGGGCAAGAGGTGGAGCTGTGGGGCAGGAGGAGGATCTATGGGGCAGAAGGAGGATGTGTGGGGCAGGAGATGGGGCAGGAGATGGATCTATGGGGCAGGAGATGGGGCTGTGGGGCAGGAGGAGGATCTATGGGGCAGGGGGTGGATCTATGGGGCAGGAGGAGGATGTGTGGGGCAGAAGGTGAATCTATGGGGCAGGAGATGGATCTGTGGGGCAGGGGGTGGATGTGTGGGGCAAGAGATGGGGCTGTGGGGCAGGAGGAGGGGCAGGGAGTGAATGTGTGGGGCAGGAGGTGAATCTATGGGGCAGAAGGAGGATCTGTGGGGCAAGAGAGGGATCTATGGGGCAGGAGATTGATCTATGGGGCAAGAGAGGGATCTATGGGGCAGGGGTTGGATCTATGGGGCAGGAGATGGGGCAGGAGGAGGGTCTATGGGGCAGGAGGTGAATCTATGGGGCAGGAGGAGGATGTGTGGGGCAGGAGAAGGATCTATGGGGCAGGAGATGGATCTATGGGGCAGGGGGTGGATCTATGGGGCAGGAGGAGGATCTATGGGGCAGGAGATGGGGCTGTGGGGCAGGAGAAGGATCTGTGGGGCAGGAGATGGATCTATGGGGCAGGGGTTGGATCTGTGGGGCAGGGGGTTGAACTTCTGGGGCAAGACATGGATCTGTGGGGCAGGAGGAGGATGTGTGGGGCAAGAGGTGGGGCAGGAGGTGAATCTATGGGGCAGGAGAAGGATCTATGGGGCAGGAGATGGGGTTGTGGGGCAGGAGAGGATGTGTGGGGCAGGAGATGGGACAGGAGGTGAATCTATGGGGCAGGAAATGGGGCTGTGGGGCAGGGGGTGGATCTATGGGGCAAGAGACGGATCTATGGGGCAGGAGGAGGATGTGTGGGGCAGGAGGTGGGGCAGGGGGTGAATGTGTGGGGCAGAAGGTGAATCTATGGGGCAGAAGGAGGATCTGTGGGGCAAGAGATGGATCTATGGGGCAGGGGGGGATCTATGGGGCAGGGGGGGATCTATGGGGCAGGGGGTGGATCTATGGGGCAAGAGAGGGATCTATGGGGCAGGAGAGGATGTGTGGGGCAGAAGGTGAATCTATGGGGCAGGAGAAGGATCTATGGGGCAGGGGGTGGATCTATGGGGCAGGAGATGGGGCTGTGGGGCAGGGGGTGAACCTCTGGGGCAAGACATGGATCTGTGGGGCAGAAGGTGGATGTGTGGGGCAGGAGGAGGATCTATGGGGCAAGAGATTGATCTATGGGGCAGGGGGTGGATCTATGGGGCAGGAAACGGGGCAGGAGAGGATGTGTGGGGCAGGAGATGGGGCAGGAGGAGGGTCTATGGGGCAGGAGGTGAATCTATGGGGCAGGAGGAGGATGTGTGGGGCAGGAGAAGGATCTATGGGGCAGGAGATGGATCTGTGGGGCAGGAGATGGGGCAAGAGACGGATCTATGGGGCAGGAGATTGATCTATGGGGCAGGAGGAGGATGTGTGGGGCAGGAGATGGGACAGGAGGTGAATCTATGGGGCAGGAGATGGGGCTGTGGGGCAGGGGGTGGATGTGTGGGGCAGGAGATGGGGCAAGAGACGGATCTATGGGGCAGGAGATGGGGCAGGAGATTGATCTATGGGGCAGGGGGTGGATCTATGGGGCAAGAGAGGGATCTATGGGGCAGGAGGAGGAAGTGTGGGGCAAGAGGTGGGGCAGGAGATGGATCTATGGGGCAGGAGGAGGACCTGTGGGGCAGGAGAAGGATCTATGGGGCAGGAGATGGGGTTGTGGGGCAGGAGGAGGATGTGTGGGGCAGGAGGTCGGGCAGGGGGTGAATGTGTGGGGCAGAAGGTGAATCTATGGGGCAGGAGAAGGATCTATGGGGCAGGAGGAGGATCTGTGGGGCAGGAGATGGGGCAAGAGACGGATCTATGGGGCAGGAGATTGATCTATGGGGCAGGGGTTGGATCTATGGGGCAAGAGGTGGAGCTGTGGGGCAGGAGGAGGATCTATGGGGCAGAAGGAGGATGTGTGGGGCAGGAGATGGGGCAGGAGATGGATCTATGGGGCAGGAGATGGGGCTGTGGGGCAGGAGGAGGATCTATGGGGCAGGGGGTGGATCTATGGGGCAGGAGGAGGATGTGTGGGGCAGAAGGTGAATCTATGGGGCAGGAGATGGATCTGTGGGGCAGGGGGTGGATGTGTGGGGCAAGAGATGGGGCTGTGGGGCAGGAGGAGGGGCAGGGAGTGAATGTGTGGGGCAGGAGGTGAATCTATGGGGCAGAAGGAGGATCTGTGGGGCAAGAGAGGGATCTATGGGGCAGGAGATTGATCTATGGGGCAAGAGAGGGATCTATGGGGCAGGGGTTGGATCTATGGGGCAGGAGATGGGGCAGGAGGAGGGTCTATGGGGCAGGAGGTGAATCTATGGGGCAGGAGGAGGATGTGTGGGGCAGGAGAAGGATCTGTGGGGCAGGAGATGGATCTATGGGGCAGGGGTTGGATCTGTGGGGCAGGGGGTTGAACTTCTGGGGCAAGACATGGATCTGTGGGGCAGGAGGAGGATGTGTGGGGCAAGAGGTGGGGCAGGAGGTGAATCTATGGGGCAGGAGAAGGATCTATGGGGCAGGAGATGGGGTTGTGGGGCAGGAGAGGATGTGTGGGGCAGGAGATGGGACAGGAGGTGAATCTATGGGGCAGGAAATGGGGCTGTGGGGCAGGGGGTGGATCTATGGGGCAAGAGACGGATCTATGGGGCAGGAGGAGGATGTGTGGGGCAGGAGGTGGGGCAGGGGGTGAATGTGTGGGGCAGAAGGTGAATCTATGGGGCAGAAGGAGGATCTGTGGGGCAAGAGATGGATCTATGGGGCAGGGGGGGATCTATGGGGCAGGGGGGGATCTATGGGGCAGGGGGTGGATCTATGGGGCAAGAGAGGGATCTATGGGGCAGGAGAGGATGTGTGGGGCAGAAGGTGAATCTATGGGGCAGGAGAAGGATCTATGGGGCAGGGGGTGGATCTATGGGGCAGGAGATGGGGCTGTGGGGCAGGGGGTGAACCTCTGGGGCAAGACATGGATCTGTGGGGCAGAAGGTGGATGTGTGGGGCAGGAGGAGGATCTATGGGGCAAGAGATTGATCTATGGGGCAGGGGGTGGATCTATGGGGCAGGAAACGGGGCAGGAGAGGATGTGTGGGGCAGGAGATGGGGCAGGAGGAGGGTCTATGGGGCAGGAGGTGAATCTATGGGGCAGGAGGAGGATGTGTGGGGCAGGAGAAGGATCTATGGGGCAGGAGATGGATCTATGGGGCAGGGGGTGGATCTATGGGGCAGGAGGAGGATCTATGGGGCAGGAGATGGGGCTGTGGGGCAGGAGAAGGATCTGTGGGGCAGGAGATGGATCTATGGGGCAGGGGTTGGATCTGTGGGGCAGGGGGTTGAACTTCTGGGGCAAGACATGGATCTGTGGGGCAGGAGGAGGATGTGTGGGGCAAGAGGTGGGGCAGGAGGTGAATCTATGGGGCAGGAGAAGGATCTATGGGGCAGGAGATGGGGTTGTGGGGCAGGAGAGGATGTGTGGGGCAGGAGATGGGACAGGAGGTGAATCTATGGGGCAGGAAATGGGGCTGTGGGGCAGGGGGTGGATCTATGGGGCAAGAGACGGATCTATGGGGCAGGAGGAGGATGTGTGGGGCAGGAGGTGGGGCAGGGGGTGAATGTGTGGGGCAGAAGGTGAATCTATGGGGCAGAAGGAGGATCTGTGGGGCAAGAGATGGATCTATGGGGCAGGGGGGGATCTATGGGGCAGGGGGGGATCTATGGGGCAGGGGGTGGATCTATGGGGCAAGAGAGGGATCTATGGGGCAGGAGAGGATGTGTGGGGCAGAAGGTGAATCTATGGGGCAGGAGAAGGATCTATGGGGCAGGGGGTGGATCTATGGGGCAGGAGATGGGGCTGTGGGGCAGGGGGTGAACCTCTGGGGCAAGACATGGATCTGTGGGGCAGAAGGTGGATGTGTGGGGCAGGAGGAGGATCTATGGGGCAAGAGATTGATCTATGGGGCAGGGGGTGGATCTATGGGGCAGGAAACGGGGCAGGAGAGGATGTGTGGGGCAGGAGATGGGGCAGGAGGAGGGTCTATGGGGCAGGAGGTGAATCTATGGGGCAGGAGGAGGATGTGTGGGGCAGGAGAAGGATCTATGGGGCAGGAGATGGATCTGTGGGGCAGGAGATGGGGCAAGAGACGGATCTATGGGGCAGGAGATTGATCTATGGGGCAGGAGGAGGATGTGTGGGGCAGGAGATGGGACAGGAGGTGAATCTATGGGGCAGGAGATGGGGCTGTGGGGCAGGGGGTGGATGTGTGGGGCAGGAGATGGGGCAAGAGACGGATCTATGGGGCAGGAGATGGGGCAGGAGATTGATCTATGGGGCAGGGGGTGGATCTATGGGGCAAGAGAGGGATCTATGGGGCAGGAGGAGGAAGTGTGGGGCAAGAGGTGGGGCAGGAGATGGATCTATGGGGCAGGAGGAGGACCTGTGGGGCAGGAGAAGGATCTATGGGGCAGGAGATGGGGTTGTGGGGCAGGAGGAGGATGTGTGGGGCAGGAGGTCGGGCAGGGGGTGAATGTGTGGGGCAGAAGGTGAATCTATGGGGCAGGAGAAGGATCTATGGGGCAGGAGGAGGATCTGTGGGGCAGGAGATGGGGCAAGAGACGGATCTATGGGGCAGGAGATTGATCTATGGGGCAGGGGTTGGATCTATGGGGCAAGAGGTGGAGCTGTGGGGCAGGAGGAGGATCTATGGGGCAGAAGGAGGATGTGTGGGGCAGGAGATGGGGCAGGAGATGGATCTATGGGGCAGGAGATGGGGCTGTGGGGCAGGAGGAGGATCTATGGGGCAGGGGGTGGATCTATGGGGCAGGAGGAGGATGTGTGGGGCAGAAGGTGAATCTATGGGGCAGGAGATGGATCTGTGGGGCAGGGGGTGGATGTGTGGGGCAAGAGATGGGGCTGTGGGGCAGGAGGAGGGGCAGGGAGTGAATGTGTGGGGCAGGAGGTGAATCTATGGGGCAGAAGGAGGATCTGTGGGGCAAGAGAGGGATCTATGGGGCAGGAGATTGATCTATGGGGCAAGAGAGGGATCTATGGGGCAGGGGTTGGATCTATGGGGCAGGAGATGGGGCAGGAGGAGGGTCTATGGGGCAGGAGGTGAATCTATGGGGCAGGAGGAGGATGTGTGGGGCAGGAGAAGGATCTATGGGGCAGGAGATGGATCTATGGGGCAGGGGGTGGATCTATGGGGCAGGAGGAGGATCTATGGGGCAGGAGATGGGGCTGTGGGGCAGGAGAAGGATCTGTGGGGCAGGAGATGGATCTATGGGGCAGGGGTTGGATCTGTGGGGCAGGGGGTTGAACTTCTGGGGCAAGACATGGATCTGTGGGGCAGGAGGAGGATGTGTGGGGCAAGAGGTGGGGCAGGAGGTGAATCTATGGGGCAGGAGAAGGATCTATGGGGCAGGAGATGGGGTTGTGGGGCAGGAGAGGATGTGTGGGGCAGGAGATGGGACAGGAGGTGAATCTATGGGGCAGGAAATGGGGCTGTGGGGCAGGGGGTGGATCTATGGGGCAAGAGACGGATCTATGGGGCAGGAGGAGGATGTGTGGGGCAGGAGGTGGGGCAGGGGGTGAATGTGTGGGGCAGAAGGTGAATCTATGGGGCAGAAGGAGGATCTGTGGGGCAAGAGATGGATCTATGGGGCAGGGGGGGATCTATGGGGCAGGGGGGGATCTATGGGGCAGGGGGTGGATCTATGGGGCAAGAGAGGGATCTATGGGGCAGGAGAGGATGTGTGGGGCAGAAGGTGAATCTATGGGGCAGGAGAAGGATCTATGGGGCAGGGGGTGGATCTATGGGGCAGGAGATGGGGCTGTGGGGCAGGGGGTGAACCTCTGGGGCAAGACATGGATCTGTGGGGCAGAAGGTGGATGTGTGGGGCAGGAGGAGGATCTATGGGGCAAGAGATTGATCTATGGGGCAGGGGGTGGATCTATGGGGCAGGAAACGGGGCAGGAGAGGATGTGTGGGGCAGGAGATGGGGCAGGAGGAGGGTCTATGGGGCAGGAGGTGAATCTATGGGGCAGGAGGAGGATGTGTGGGGCAGGAGAAGGATCTATGGGGCAGGAGATGGATCTGTGGGGCAGGAGATGGGGCAAGAGACGGATCTATGGGGCAGGAGATTGATCTATGGGGCAGGAGGAGGATGTGTGGGGCAGGAGATGGGACAGGAGGTGAATCTATGGGGCAGGAGATGGGGCTGTGGGGCAGGGGGTGGATGTGTGGGGCAGGAGATGGGGCAAGAGACGGATCTATGGGGCAGGAGATGGGGCAGGAGATTGATCTATGGGGCAGGGGGTGGATCTATGGGGCAAGAGAGGGATCTATGGGGCAGGAGGAGGAAGTGTGGGGCAAGAGGTGGGGCAGGAGATGGATCTATGGGGCAGGAGGAGGACCTGTGGGGCAGGAGAAGGATCTATGGGGCAGGAGATGGGGTTGTGGGGCAGGAGGAGGATGTGTGGGGCAGGAGGTCGGGCAGGGGGTGAATGTGTGGGGCAGAAGGTGAATCTATGGGGCAGGAGAAGGATCTATGGGGCAGGAGGAGGATCTGTGGGGCAGGAGATGGGGCAAGAGACGGATCTATGGGGCAGGAGATTGATCTATGGGGCAGGGGTTGGATCTATGGGGCAAGAGGTGGAGCTGTGGGGCAGGAGGAGGATCTATGGGGCAGAAGGAGGATGTGTGGGGCAGGAGATGGGGCAGGAGATGGATCTATGGGGCAGGAGATGGGGCTGTGGGGCAGGAGGAGGATCTATGGGGCAGGGGGTGGATCTATGGGGCAGGAGGAGGATGTGTGGGGCAGAAGGTGAATCTATGGGGCAGGAGATGGATCTGTGGGGCAGGGGGTGGATGTGTGGGGCAAGAGATGGGGCTGTGGGGCAGGAGGAGGGGCAGGGAGTGAATGTGTGGGGCAGGAGGTGAATCTATGGGGCAGAAGGAGGATCTGTGGGGCAAGAGAGGGATCTATGGGGCAGGAGATTGATCTATGGGGCAAGAGAGGGATCTATGGGGCAGGGGTTGGATCTATGGGGCAGGAGATGGGGCAGGAGGAGGGTCTATGGGGCAGGAGGTGAATCTATGGGGCAGGAGGAGGATGTGTGGGGCAGGAGAAGGATCTATGGGGCAGGAGATGGATCTATGGGGCAGGGGGTGGATCTATGGGGCAGGAGGAGGATCTATGGGGCAGGAGATGGGGCTGTGGGGCAGGAGAAGGATCTGTGGGGCAGGAGATGGATCTATGGGGCAGGGGTTGGATCTGTGGGGCAGGGGGTTGAACTTCTGGGGCAAGACATGGATCTGTGGGGCAGGAGGAGGATGTGTGGGGCAAGAGGTGGGGCAGGAGGTGAATCTATGGGGCAGGAGAAGGATCTATGGGGCAGGAGATGGGGTTGTGGGGCAGGAGAGGATGTGTGGGGCAGGAGATGGGACAGGAGGTGAATCTATGGGGCAGGAAATGGGGCTGTGGGGCAGGGGGTGGATCTATGGGGCAAGAGACGGATCTATGGGGCAGGAGGAGGATGTGTGGGGCAGGAGGTGGGGCAGGGGGTGAATGTGTGGGGCAGAAGGTGAATCTATGGGGCAGAAGGAGGATCTGTGGGGCAAGAGATGGATCTATGGGGCAGGGGGGGATCTATGGGGCAGGGGGGGATCTATGGGGCAGGGGGTGGATCTATGGGGCAAGAGAGGGATCTATGGGGCAGGAGAGGATGTGTGGGGCAGAAGGTGAATCTATGGGGCAGGAGAAGGATCTATGGGGCAGGGGGTGGATCTATGGGGCAGGAGATGGGGCTGTGGGGCAGGGGGTGAACCTCTGGGGCAAGACATGGATCTGTGGGGCAGAAGGTGGATGTGTGGGGCAGGAGGAGGATCTATGGGGCAAGAGATTGATCTATGGGGCAGGGGGTGGATCTATGGGGCAGGAAACGGGGCAGGAGAGGATGTGTGGGGCAGGAGATGGGGCAGGAGGAGGGTCTATGGGGCAGGAGGTGAATCTATGGGGCAGGAGGAGGATGTGTGGGGCAGGAGAAGGATCTATGGGGCAGGAGATGGATCTGTGGGGCAGGAGATGGGGCAAGAGACGGATCTATGGGGCAGGAGATTGATCTATGGGGCAGGAGGAGGATGTGTGGGGCAGGAGATGGGACAGGAGGTGAATCTATGGGGCAGGAGATGGGGCTGTGGGGCAGGGGGTGGATGTGTGGGGCAGGAGATGGGGCAAGAGACGGATCTATGGGGCAGGAGATGGGGCAGGAGATTGATCTATGGGGCAGGGGGTGGATCTATGGGGCAAGAGAGGGATCTATGGGGCAGGAGGAGGAAGTGTGGGGCAAGAGGTGGGGCAGGAGATGGATCTATGGGGCAGGAGGAGGACCTGTGGGGCAGGAGAAGGATCTATGGGGCAGGAGATGGGGTTGTGGGGCAGGAGGAGGATGTGTGGGGCAGGAGGTCGGGCAGGGGGTGAATGTGTGGGGCAGAAGGTGAATCTATGGGGCAGGAGAAGGATCTATGGGGCAGGAGGAGGATCTGTGGGGCAGGAGATGGGGCAAGAGACGGATCTATGGGGCAGGAGATTGATCTATGGGGCAGGGGTTGGATCTATGGGGCAAGAGGTGGAGCTGTGGGGCAGGAGGAGGATCTATGGGGCAGAAGGAGGATGTGTGGGGCAGGAGATGGGGCAGGAGATGGATCTATGGGGCAGGAGATGGGGCTGTGGGGCAGGAGGAGGATCTATGGGGCAGGGGGTGGATCTATGGGGCAGGAGGAGGATGTGTGGGGCAGAAGGTGAATCTATGGGGCAGGAGATGGATCTGTGGGGCAGGGGGTGGATGTGTGGGGCAAGAGATGGGGCTGTGGGGCAGGAGGAGGGGCAGGGAGTGAATGTGTGGGGCAGGAGGTGAATCTATGGGGCAGAAGGAGGATCTGTGGGGCAAGAGAGGGATCTATGGGGCAGGAGATTGATCTATGGGGCAAGAGAGGGATCTATGGGGCAGGGGTTGGATCTATGGGGCAGGAGATGGGGCAGGAGGAGGGTCTATGGGGCAGGAGGTGAATCTATGGGGCAGGAGGAGGATGTGTGGGGCAGGAGAAGGATCTATGGGGCAGGAGATGGATCTATGGGGCAGGGGGTGGATCTATGGGGCAGGAGGAGGATCTATGGGGCAGGAGATGGGGCTGTGGGGCAGGAGAAGGATCTGTGGGGCAGGAGATGGATCTATGGGGCAGGGGTTGGATCTGTGGGGCAGGGGGTTGAACTTCTGGGGCAAGACATGGATCTGTGGGGCAGGAGGAGGATGTGTGGGGCAAGAGGTGGGGCAGGAGGTGAATCTATGGGGCAGGAGAAGGATCTATGGGGCAGGAGATGGGGTTGTGGGGCAGGAGAGGATGTGTGGGGCAGGAGATGGGACAGGAGGTGAATCTATGGGGCAGGAAATGGGGCTGTGGGGCAGGGGGTGGATCTATGGGGCAAGAGACGGATCTATGGGGCAGGAGGAGGATGTGTGGGGCAGGAGGTGGGGCAGGGGGTGAATGTGTGGGGCAGAAGGTGAATCTATGGGGCAGAAGGAGGATCTGTGGGGCAAGAGATGGATCTATGGGGCAGGGGGGGATCTATGGGGCAGGGGGGGATCTATGGGGCAGGGGGTGGATCTATGGGGCAAGAGAGGGATCTATGGGGCAGGAGAGGATGTGTGGGGCAGAAGGTGAATCTATGGGGCAGGAGAAGGATCTATGGGGCAGGGGGTGGATCTATGGGGCAGGAGATGGGGCTGTGGGGCAGGGGGTGAACCTCTGGGGCAAGACATGGATCTGTGGGGCAGAAGGTGGATGTGTGGGGCAGGAGGAGGATCTATGGGGCAAGAGATTGATCTATGGGGCAGGGGGTGGATCTATGGGGCAGGAAACGGGGCAGGAGAGGATGTGTGGGGCAGGAGATGGGGCAGGAGGAGGGTCTATGGGGCAGGAGGTGAATCTATGGGGCAGGAGGAGGATGTGTGGGGCAGGAGAAGGATCTATGGGGCAGGAGATGGATCTGTGGGGCAGGAGATGGGGCAAGAGACGGATCTATGGGGCAGGAGATTGATCTATGGGGCAGGAGGAGGATGTGTGGGGCAGGAGATGGGACAGGAGGTGAATCTATGGGGCAGGAGATGGGGCTGTGGGGCAGGGGGTGGATGTGTGGGGCAGGAGATGGGGCAAGAGACGGATCTATGGGGCAGGAGATGGGGCAGGAGATTGATCTATGGGGCAGGGGGTGGATCTATGGGGCAAGAGAGGGATCTATGGGGCAGGAGGAGGAAGTGTGGGGCAAGAGGTGGGGCAGGAGATGGATCTATGGGGCAGGAGGAGGACCTGTGGGGCAGGAGAAGGATCTATGGGGCAGGAGATGGGGTTGTGGGGCAGGAGGAGGATGTGTGGGGCAGGAGGTCGGGCAGGGGGTGAATGTGTGGGGCAGAAGGTGAATCTATGGGGCAGGAGAAGGATCTATGGGGCAGGAGGAGGATCTGTGGGGCAGGAGATGGGGCAAGAGACGGATCTATGGGGCAGGAGATTGATCTATGGGGCAGGGGTTGGATCTATGGGGCAAGAGGTGGAGCTGTGGGGCAGGAGGAGGATCTATGGGGCAGAAGGAGGATGTGTGGGGCAGGAGATGGGGCAGGAGATGGATCTATGGGGCAGGAGATGGGGCTGTGGGGCAGGAGGAGGATCTATGGGGCAGGGGGTGGATCTATGGGGCAGGAGGAGGATGTGTGGGGCAGAAGGTGAATCTATGGGGCAGGAGATGGATCTGTGGGGCAGGGGGTGGATGTGTGGGGCAAGAGATGGGGCTGTGGGGCAGGAGGAGGGGCAGGGAGTGAATGTGTGGGGCAGGAGGTGAATCTATGGGGCAGAAGGAGGATCTGTGGGGCAAGAGAGGGATCTATGGGGCAGGAGATTGATCTATGGGGCAAGAGAGGGATCTATGGGGCAGGGGTTGGATCTATGGGGCAGGAGATGGGGCAGGAGGAGGGTCTATGGGGCAGGAGGTGAATCTATGGGGCAGGAGGAGGATGTGTGGGGCAGGAGAAGGATCTATGGGGCAGGAGATGGATCTATGGGGCAGGGGGTGGATCTATGGGGCAGGAGATGGGGCAGGAGATTGATCTATGGGGCAGGGGGTGGATCTATGGGGCAAGAGAGGGATCTATGGGGCAGGAGGAGGAAGTGTGGGGCAAGAGGTGGGGCAGGAGATGGATCTATGGGGCAGGAGGAGGACCTGTGGGGCAGGAGAAGGATCTATGGGGCAGGAGATGGGGTTGTGGGGCAGGAGGAGGATGTGTGGGGCAGGAGGTCGGGCAGGGGGTGAATGTGTGGGGCAGAAGGTGAATCTATGGGGCAGGAGAAGGATCTATGGGGCAGGAGGAGGATCTGTGGGGCAGGAGATGGGGCAAGAGACGGATCTATGGGGCAGGAGATTGATCTATGGGGCAGGGGTTGGATCTATGGGGCAAGAGGTGGAGCTGTGGGGCAGGAGGAGGATCTATGGGGCAGAAGGAGGATGTGTGGGGCAGGAGATGGGGCAGGAGATGGATCTATGGGGCAGGAGATGGGGCTGTGGGGCAGGAGGAGGATCTATGGGGCAGGGGGTGGATCTATGGGGCAGGAGGAGGATGTGTGGGGCAGAAGGTGAATCTATGGGGCAGGAGATGGATCTGTGGGGCAGGGGGTGGATGTGTGGGGCAAGAGATGGGGCTGTGGGGCAGGAGGAGGGGCAGGGAGTGAATGTGTGGGGCAGGAGGTGAATCTATGGGGCAGAAGGAGGATCTGTGGGGCAAGAGAGGGATCTATGGGGCAGGAGATTGATCTATGGGGCAAGAGAGGGATCTATGGGGCAGGGGTTGGATCTATGGGGCAGGAGATGGGGCAGGAGGAGGGTCTATGGGGCAGGAGGTGAATCTATGGGGCAGGAGGAGGATGTGTGGGGCAGGAGAAGGATCTATGGGGCAGGAGATGGATCTATGGGGCAGGGGGTGGATCTATGGGGCAGGAGGAGGATCTATGGGGCAGGAGATGGGGCTGTGGGGCAGGAGAAGGATCTGTGGGGCAGGAGATGGATCTATGGGGCAGGGGTTGGATCTGTGGGGCAGGGGGTTGAACTTCTGGGGCAAGACATGGATCTGTGGGGCAGGAGGAGGATGTGTGGGGCAAGAGGTGGGGCAGGAGGTGAATCTATGGGGCAGGAGAAGGATCTATGGGGCAGGAGATGGGGTTGTGGGGCAGGAGAGGATGTGTGGGGCAGGAGATGGGACAGGAGGTGAATCTATGGGGCAGGAAATGGGGCTGTGGGGCAGGGGGTGGATCTATGGGGCAAGAGACGGATCTATGGGGCAGGAGGAGGATGTGTGGGGCAGGAGGTGGGGCAGGGGGTGAATGTGTGGGGCAGAAGGTGAATCTATGGGGCAGAAGGAGGATCTGTGGGGCAAGAGATGGATCTATGGGGCAGGGGGGGATCTATGGGGCAGGGGGGGATCTATGGGGCAGGGGGTGGATCTATGGGGCAAGAGAGGGATCTATGGGGCAGGAGAGGATGTGTGGGGCAGAAGGTGAATCTATGGGGCAGGAGAAGGATCTATGGGGCAGGGGGTGGATCTATGGGGCAGGAGATGGGGCTGTGGGGCAGGGGGTGAACCTCTGGGGCAAGACATGGATCTGTGGGGCAGAAGGTGGATGTGTGGGGCAGGAGGAGGATCTATGGGGCAAGAGATTGATCTATGGGGCAGGGGGTGGATCTATGGGGCAGGAAACGGGGCAGGAGAGGATGTGTGGGGCAGGAGATGGGGCAGGAGGAGGGTCTATGGGGCAGGAGGTGAATCTATGGGGCAGGAGGAGGATGTGTGGGGCAGGAGAAGGATCTATGGGGCAGGAGATGGATCTGTGGGGCAGGAGATGGGGCAAGAGACGGATCTATGGGGCAGGAGATTGATCTATGGGGCAGGAGGAGGATGTGTGGGGCAGGAGATGGGACAGGAGGTGAATCTATGGGGCAGGAGATGGGGCAGGAGGTGAATCTATGGGGCAGGAGATGGGGCTGTGGGGCAGGGGGTGGATGTGTGGGGCAGGAGATGGGGCAAGAGACGGATCTATGGGGCAGGAGATGGGGCAGGAGATTGATCTATGGGGCAGGGGGTGGATCTATGGGGCAAGAGAGGGATCTATGGGGCAGGAGGAGGAAGTGTGGGGCAAGAGGTGGGGCAGGAGATGGATCTATGGGGCAGGAGGAGGACCTGTGGGGCAGGAGAAGGATCTATGGGGCAGGAGATGGGGTTGTGGGGCAGGAGGAGGATGTGTGGGGCAGGAGGTCGGGCAGGGGGTGAATGTGTGGGGCAGAAGGTGAATCTATGGGGCAGGAGAAGGATCTATGGGGCAGGAGGAGGATCTGTGGGGCAGGAGATGGGGCAAGAGACGGATCTATGGGGCAGGAGATTGATCTATGGGGCAGGAGGAGGATGTGTGGGGCAGGAGATGGGACAGGAGGTGAATCTATGGGGCAGGAGATGGGGCTGTGGGGCAGGGGGTGGATGTGTGGGGCAGGAGATGGGGCAAGAGACGGATCTATGGGGCAGGAGATGGGGCAGGAGATTGATCTATGGGGCAGGGGGTGGATCTATGGGGCAAGAGAGGGATCTATGGGGCAGGAGGAGGAAGTGTGGGGCAAGAGGTGGGGCAGGAGATGGATCTATGGGGCAGGAGGAGGACCTGTGGGGCAGGAGAAGGATCTATGGGGCAGGAGATGGGGTTGTGGGGCAGGAGGAGGATGTGTGGGGCAGGAGGTCGGGCAGGGGGTGAATGTGTGGGGCAGAAGGTGAATCTATGGGGCAGGAGAAGGATCTATGGGGCAGGAGGAGGATCTGTGGGGCAGGAGATGGGGCAAGAGACGGATCTATGGGGCAGGAGATTGATCTATGGGGCAGGGGTTGGATCTATGGGGCAAGAGGTGGAGCTGTGGGGCAGGAGGAGGATCTATGGGGCAGAAGGAGGATGTGTGGGGCAGGAGATGGGGCAGGAGATGGATCTATGGGGCAGGAGATGGGGCTGTGGGGCAGGAGGAGGATCTATGGGGCAGGGGGTGGATCTATGGGGCAGGAGGAGGATGTGTGGGGCAGAAGGTGAATCTATGGGGCAGGAGATGGATCTGTGGGGCAGGGGGTGGATGTGTGGGGCAAGAGATGGGGCTGTGGGGCAGGAGGAGGGGCAGGGAGTGAATGTGTGGGGCAGGAGGTGAATCTATGGGGCAGAAGGAGGATCTGTGGGGCAAGAGAGGGATCTATGGGGCAGGAGATTGATCTATGGGGCAAGAGAGGGATCTATGGGGCAGGGGTTGGATCTATGGGGCAGGAGATGGGGCAGGAGGAGGGTCTATGGGGCAGGAGGTGAATCTATGGGGCAGGAGGAGGATGTGTGGGGCAGGAGAAGGATCTATGGGGCAGGAGATGGATCTATGGGGCAGGGGGTGGATCTATGGGGCAGGAGGAGGATCTATGGGGCAGGAGATGGGGCTGTGGGGCAGGAGAAGGATCTGTGGGGCAGGAGATGGATCTATGGGGCAGGGGTTGGATCTGTGGGGCAGGGGGTTGAACTTCTGGGGCAAGACATGGATCTGTGGGGCAGGAGGAGGATGTGTGGGGCAAGAGGTGGGGCAGGAGGTGAATCTATGGGGCAGGAGAAGGATCTATGGGGCAGGAGATGGGGTTGTGGGGCAGGAGAGGATGTGTGGGGCAGGAGATGGGACAGGAGGTGAATCTATGGGGCAGGAAATGGGGCTGTGGGGCAGGGGGTGGATCTATGGGGCAAGAGACGGATCTATGGGGCAGGAGGAGGATGTGTGGGGCAGGAGGTGGGGCAGGGGGTGAATGTGTGGGGCAGAAGGTGAATCTATGGGGCAGAAGGAGGATCTGTGGGGCAAGAGATGGATCTATGGGGCAGGGGGGGATCTATGGGGCAGGGGGGGATCTATGGGGCAGGGGGTGGATCTATGGGGCAAGAGAGGGATCTATGGGGCAGGAGAGGATGTGTGGGGCAGAAGGTGAATCTATGGGGCAGGAGAAGGATCTATGGGGCAGGGGGTGGATCTATGGGGCAGGAGATGGGGCTGTGGGGCAGGGGGTGAACCTCTGGGGCAAGACATGGATCTGTGGGGCAGAAGGTGGATGTGTGGGGCAGGAGGAGGATCTATGGGGCAAGAGATTGATCTATGGGGCAGGGGGTGGATCTATGGGGCAGGAAACGGGGCAGGAGAGGATGTGTGGGGCAGGAGATGGGGCAGGAGGAGGGTCTATGGGGCAGGAGGTGAATCTATGGGGCAGGAGGAGGATGTGTGGGGCAGGAGAAGGATCTATGGGGCAGGAGATGGATCTGTGGGGCAGGAGATGGGGCAAGAGACGGATCTATGGGGCAGGAGATTGATCTATGGGGCAGGAGGAGGATGTGTGGGGCAGGAGATGGGACAGGAGGTGAATCTATGGGGCAGGAGATGGGGCTGTGGGGCAGGGGGTGGATGTGTGGGGCAGGAGATGGGGCAAGAGACGGATCTATGGGGCAGGAGATGGGGCAGGAGATTGATCTATGGGGCAGGGGGTGGATCTATGGGGCAAGAGAGGGATCTATGGGGCAGGAGGAGGAAGTGTGGGGCAAGAGGTGGGGCAGGAGATGGATCTATGGGGCAGGAGGAGGACCTGTGGGGCAGGAGAAGGATCTATGGGGCAGGAGATGGGGTTGTGGGGCAGGAGGAGGATGTGTGGGGCAGGAGGTCGGGCAGGGGGTGAATGTGTGGGGCAGAAGGTGAATCTATGGGGCAGGAGAAGGATCTATGGGGCAGGAGGAGGATCTGTGGGGCAGGAGATGGGGCAAGAGACGGATCTATGGGGCAGGAGATTGATCTATGGGGCAGGGGTTGGATCTATGGGGCAAGAGGTGGAGCTGTGGGGCAGGAGGAGGATCTATGGGGCAGAAGGAGGATGTGTGGGGCAGGAGATGGGGCAGGAGATGGATCTATGGGGCAGGAGATGGGGCTGTGGGGCAGGAGGAGGATCTATGGGGCAGGGGGTGGATCTATGGGGCAGGAGGAGGATGTGTGGGGCAGAAGGTGAATCTATGGGGCAGGAGATGGATCTGTGGGGCAGGGGGTGGATGTGTGGGGCAAGAGATGGGGCTGTGGGGCAGGAGGAGGGGCAGGGAGTGAATGTGTGGGGCAGGAGGTGAATCTATGGGGCAGAAGGAGGATCTGTGGGGCAAGAGAGGGATCTATGGGGCAGGAGATTGATCTATGGGGCAAGAGAGGGATCTATGGGGCAGGGGTTGGATCTATGGGGCAGGAGATGGGGCAGGAGGAGGGTCTATGGGGCAGGAGGTGAATCTATGGGGCAGGAGGAGGATGTGTGGGGCAGGAGAAGGATCTATGGGGCAGGAGATGGATCTATGGGGCAGGGGGTGGATCTATGGGGCAGGAGGAGGATCTATGGGGCAGGAGATGGGGCTGTGGGGCAGGAGAAGGATCTGTGGGGCAGGAGATGGATCTATGGGGCAGGGGTTGGATCTGTGGGGCAGGGGGTTGAACTTCTGGGGCAAGACATGGATCTGTGGGGCAGGAGGAGGATGTGTGGGGCAAGAGGTGGGGCAGGAGG
This sequence comes from Tapera naevia, assembly GCA_033556795.1. NCBI lineage: Eukaryota > Metazoa > Chordata > Aves > Cuculiformes > Neomorphidae > Tapera > Tapera naevia. The sequence goes on along the minus strand of JAUMJJ010000621.1, from coordinate 48,450 downwards.
TGAATCTATGGGGCAGGAGAAGGATCTATGGGGCAGGAGATGGGGTTGTGGGGCAGGAGAGGATGTGTGGGGCAGGAGATGGGACAGGAGGTGAATCTATGGGGCAGGAAATGGGGCTGTGGGGCAGGGGGTGGATCTATGGGGCAAGAGACGGATCTATGGGGCAGGAGGAGGATGTGTGGGGCAGGAGGTGGGGCAGGGGGTGAATGTGTGGGGCAGAAGGTGAATCTATGGGGCAGAAGGAGGATCTGTGGGGCAAGAGATGGATCTATGGGGCAGGGGGGGATCTATGGGGCAGGGGGGGATCTATGGGGCAGGGGGTGGATCTATGGGGCAAGAGAGGGATCTATGGGGCAGGAGAGGATGTGTGGGGCAGAAGGTGAATCTATGGGGCAGGAGAAGGATCTATGGGGCAGGGGGTGGATCTATGGGGCAGGAGATGGGGCTGTGGGGCAGGGGGTGAACCTCTGGGGCAAGACATGGATCTGTGGGGCAGAAGGTGGATGTGTGGGGCAGGAGGAGGATCTATGGGGCAAGAGATTGATCTATGGGGCAGGGGGTGGATCTATGGGGCAGGAAACGGGGCAGGAGAGGATGTGTGGGGCAGGAGATGGGGCAGGAGGAGGGTCTATGGGGCAGGAGGTGAATCTATGGGGCAGGAGGAGGATGTGTGGGGCAGGAGAAGGATCTATGGGGCAGGAGATGGATCTGTGGGGCAGGAGATGGGGCAAGAGACGGATCTATGGGGCAGGAGATTGATCTATGGGGCAGGAGGAGGATGTGTGGGGCAGGAGATGGGACAGGAGGTGAATCTATGGGGCAGGAGATGGGGCTGTGGGGCAGGGGGTGGATGTGTGGGGCAGGAGATGGGGCAAGAGACGGATCTATGGGGCAGGAGATGGGGCAGGAGATTGATCTATGGGGCAGGGGGTGGATCTATGGGGCAAGAGAGGGATCTATGGGGCAGGAGGAGGAAGTGTGGGGCAAGAGGTGGGGCAGGAGATGGATCTATGGGGCAGGAGGAGGACCTGTGGGGCAGGAGAAGGATCTATGGGGCAGGAGATGGGGTTGTGGGGCAGGAGGAGGATGTGTGGGGCAGGAGGTCGGGCAGGGGGTGAATGTGTGGGGCAGAAGGTGAATCTATGGGGCAGGAGAAGGATCTATGGGGCAGGAGGAGGATCTGTGGGGCAGGAGATGGGGCAAGAGACGGATCTATGGGGCAGGAGATTGATCTATGGGGCAGGGGTTGGATCTATGGGGCAAGAGGTGGAGCTGTGGGGCAGGAGGAGGATCTATGGGGCAGAAGGAGGATGTGTGGGGCAGGAGATGGGGCAGGAGATGGATCTATGGGGCAGGAGATGGGGCTGTGGGGCAGGAGGAGGATCTATGGGGCAGGGGGTGGATCTATGGGGCAGGAGGAGGATGTGTGGGGCAGAAGGTGAATCTATGGGGCAGGAGATGGATCTGTGGGGCAGGGGGTGGATGTGTGGGGCAAGAGATGGGGCTGTGGGGCAGGAGGAGGGGCAGGGAGTGAATGTGTGGGGCAGGAGGTGAATCTATGGGGCAGAAGGAGGATCTGTGGGGCAAGAGAGGGATCTATGGGGCAGGAGATTGATCTATGGGGCAAGAGAGGGATCTATGGGGCAGGGGTTGGATCTATGGGGCAGGAGATGGGGCAGGAGGAGGGTCTATGGGGCAGGAGGTGAATCTATGGGGCAGGAGGAGGATGTGTGGGGCAGGAGAAGGATCTGTGGGGCAGGAGATGGATCTATGGGGCAGGGGTTGGATCTGTGGGGCAGGGGGTTGAACTTCTGGGGCAAGACATGGATCTGTGGGGCAGGAGGAGGATGTGTGGGGCAAGAGGTGGGGCAGGAGGTGAATCTATGGGGCAGGAGAAGGATCTATGGGGCAGGAGATGGGGTTGTGGGGCAGGAGAGGATGTGTGGGGCAGGAGATGGGACAGGAGGTGAATCTATGGGGCAGGAAATGGGGCTGTGGGGCAGGGGGTGGATCTATGGGGCAAGAGACGGATCTATGGGGCAGGAGGAGGATGTGTGGGGCAGGAGGTGGGGCAGGGGGTGAATGTGTGGGGCAGAAGGTGAATCTATGGGGCAGAAGGAGGATCTGTGGGGCAAGAGATGGATCTATGGGGCGGGGGGGATCTATGGGGCAGGGGGGGATCTATGGGGCAGGGGGTGGATCTATGGGGCAAGAGAGGGATCTATGGGGCAGGAGAGGATGTGTGGGGCAGAAGGTGAATCTATGGGGCAGGAGAAGGATCTATGGGGCAGGGGGTGGATCTATGGGGCAGGAGATGGGGCTGTGGGGCAGGGGGTGAACCTCTGGGGCAAGACATGGATCTGTGGGGCAGAAGGTGGATGTGTGGGGCAGGAGGAGGATCTATGGGGCAAGAGATTGATCTATGGGGCAGGGGGTGGATCTATGGGGCAGGAAACGGGGCAGGAGAGGATGTGTGGGGCAGGAGATGGGGCAGGAGGAGGGTCTATGGGGCAGGAGGTGAATCTATGGGGCAGGAGGAGGATGTGTGGGGCAGGAGAAGGATCTATGGGGCAGGAGATGGATCTGTGGGGCAGGAGATGGGGCAAGAGACGGATCTATGGGGCAGGAGATTGATCTATGGGGCAGGAGGAGGATGTGTGGGGCAGGAGATGGGACAGGAGGTGAATCTATGGGGCAGGAGATGGGGCTGTGGGGCAGGGGGTGGATGTGTGGGGCAGGAGATGGGGCAAGAGACGGATCTATGGGGCAGGAGATGGGGCAGGAGATTGATCTATGGGGCAGGGGGTGGATCTATGGGGCAAGAGAGGGATCTATGGGGCAGGAGGAGGAAGTGTGGGGCAAGAGGTGGGGCAGGAGATGGATCTATGGGGCAGGAGGAGGACCTGTGGGGCAGGAGAAGGATCTATGGGGCAGGAGATGGGGTTGTGGGGCAGGAGGAGGATGTGTGGGGCAGGAGGTCGGGCAGGGGGTGAATGTGTGGGGCAGAAGGTGAATCTATGGGGCAGGAGAAGGATCTATGGGGCAGGAGGAGGATCTGTGGGGCAGGAGATGGGGCAAGAGACGGATCTATGGGGCAGGAGATTGATCTATGGGGCAGGGGTTGGATCTATGGGGCAAGAGGTGGAGCTGTGGGGCAGGAGGAGGATCTATGGGGCAGAAGGAGGATGTGTGGGGCAGGAGATGGGGCAGGAGATGGATCTATGGGGCAGGAGATGGGGCTGTGGGGCAGGAGGAGGATCTATGGGGCAGGGGGTGGATCTATGGGGCAGGAGGAGGATGTGTGGGGCAGAAGGTGAATCTATGGGGCAGGAGATGGATCTGTGGGGCAGGGGGTGGATGTGTGGGGCAAGAGATGGGGCTGTGGGGCAGGAGGAGGGGCAGGGAGTGAATGTGTGGGGCAGGAGGTGAATCTATGGGGCAGAAGGAGGATCTGTGGGGCAAGAGAGGGATCTATGGGGCAGGAGATTGATCTATGGGGCAAGAGAGGGATCTATGGGGCAGGGGTTGGATCTATGGGGCAGGAGATGGGGCAGGAGGAGGGTCTATGGGGCAGGAGGTGAATCTATGGGGCAGGAGGAGGATGTGTGGGGCAGGAGAAGGATCTATGGGGCAGGAGATGGATCTATGGGGCAGGGGGTGGATCTATGGGGCAGGAGATGGGGCAGGAGATTGATCTATGGGGCAGGGGGTGGATCTATGGGGCAAGAGAGGGATCTATGGGGCAGGAGGAGGAAGTGTGGGGCAAGAGGTGGGGCAGGAGATGGATCTATGGGGCAGGAGGAGGACCTGTGGGGCAGGAGAAGGATCTATGGGGCAGGAGATGGGGTTGTGGGGCAGGAGGAGGATGTGTGGGGCAGGAGGTCGGGCAGGGGGTGAATGTGTGGGGCAGAAGGTGAATCTATGGGGCAGGAGAAGGATCTATGGGGCAGGAGGAGGATCTGTGGGGCAGGAGATGGGGCAAGAGACGGATCTATGGGGCAGGAGATTGATCTATGGGGCAGGGGTTGGATCTATGGGGCAAGAGGTGGAGCTGTGGGGCAGGAGGAGGATCTATGGGGCAGAAGGAGGATGTGTGGGGCAGGAGATGGGGCAGGAGATGGATCTATGGGGCAGGAGATGGGGCTGTGGGGCAGGAGGAGGATCTATGGGGCAGGGGGTGGATCTATGGGGCAGGAGGAGGATGTGTGGGGCAGAAGGTGAATCTATGGGGCAGGAGATGGATCTGTGGGGCAGGGGGTGGATGTGTGGGGCAAGAGATGGGGCTGTGGGGCAGGAGGAGGGGCAGGGAGTGAATGTGTGGGGCAGGAGGTGAATCTATGGGGCAGAAGGAGGATCTGTGGGGCAAGAGAGGGATCTATGGGGCAGGAGATTGATCTATGGGGCAAGAGAGGGATCTATGGGGCAGGGGTTGGATCTATGGGGCAGGAGATGGGGCAGGAGGAGGGTCTATGGGGCAGGAGGTGAATCTATGGGGCAGGAGGAGGATGTGTGGGGCAGGAGAAGGATCTATGGGGCAGGAGATGGATCTATGGGGCAGGGGGTGGATCTATGGGGCAGGAGGAGGATCTATGGGGCAGGAGATGGGGCTGTGGGGCAGGAGAAGGATCTGTGGGGCAGGAGATGGATCTATGGGGCAGGGGTTGGATCTGTGGGGCAGGGGGTTGAACTTCTGGGGCAAGACATGGATCTGTGGGGCAGGAGGAGGATGTGTGGGGCAAGAGGTGGGGCAGGAGGTGAATCTATGGGGCAGGAGAAGGATCTATGGGGCAGGAGATGGGGTTGTGGGGCAGGAGAGGATGTGTGGGGCAGGAGATGGGACAGGAGGTGAATCTATGGGGCAGGAAATGGGGCTGTGGGGCAGGGGGTGGATCTATGGGGCAAGAGACGGATCTATGGGGCAGGAGGAGGATGTGTGGGGCAGGAGGTGGGGCAGGGGGTGAATGTGTGGGGCAGAAGGTGAATCTATGGGGCAGAAGGAGGATCTGTGGGGCAAGAGATGGATCTATGGGGCAGGGGGGGATCTATGGGGCAGGGGGGGATCTATGGGGCAGGGGGTGGATCTATGGGGCAAGAGAGGGATCTATGGGGCAGGAGAGGATGTGTGGGGCAGAAGGTGAATCTATGGGGCAGGAGAAGGATCTATGGGGCAGGGGGTGGATCTATGGGGCAGGAGATGGGGCTGTGGGGCAGGGGGTGAACCTCTGGGGCAAGACATGGATCTGTGGGGCAGAAGGTGGATGTGTGGGGCAGGAGGAGGATCTATGGGGCAAGAGATTGATCTATGGGGCAGGGGGTGGATCTATGGGGCAGGAAACGGGGCAGGAGAGGATGTGTGGGGCAGGAGATGGGGCAGGAGGAGGGTCTATGGGGCAGGAGGTGAATCTATGGGGCAGGAGGAGGATGTGTGGGGCAGGAGAAGGATCTATGGGGCAGGAGATGGATCTGTGGGGCAGGAGATGGGGCAAGAGACGGATCTATGGGGCAGGAGATTGATCTATGGGGCAGGAGGAGGATGTGTGGGGCAGGAGATGGGACAGGAGGTGAATCTATGGGGCAGGAGATGGGGCTGTGGGGCAGGGGGTGGATGTGTGGGGCAGGAGATGGGGCAAGAGACGGATCTATGGGGCAGGAGATGGGGCAGGAGATTGATCTATGGGGCAGGGGGTGGATCTATGGGGCAAGAGAGGGATCTATGGGGCAGGAGGAGGAAGTGTGGGGCAAGAGGTGGGGCAGGAGATGGATCTATGGGGCAGGAGGAGGACCTGTGGGGCAGGAGAAGGATCTATGGGGCAGGAGATGGGGTTGTGGGGCAGGAGGAGGATGTGTGGGGCAGGAGGTCGGGCAGGGGGTGAATGTGTGGGGCAGAAGGTGAATCTATGGGGCAGGAGAAGGATCTATGGGGCAGGAGGAGGATCTGTGGGGCAGGAGATGGGGCAAGAGACGGATCTATGGGGCAGGAGATTGATCTATGGGGCAGGGGTTGGATCTATGGGGCAAGAGGTGGAGCTGTGGGGCAGGAGGAGGATCTATGGGGCAGAAGGAGGATGTGTGGGGCAGGAGATGGGGCAGGAGATGGATCTATGGGGCAGGAGATGGGGCTGTGGGGCAGGAGGAGGATCTATGGGGCAGGGGGTGGATCTATGGGGCAGGAGGAGGATGTGTGGGGCAGAAGGTGAATCTATGGGGCAGGAGATGGATCTGTGGGGCAGGGGGTGGATGTGTGGGGCAAGAGATGGGGCTGTGGGGCAGGAGGAGGGGCAGGGAGTGAATGTGTGGGGCAGGAGGTGAATCTATGGGGCAGAAGGAGGATCTGTGGGGCAAGAGAGGGATCTATGGGGCAGGAGATTGATCTATGGGGCAAGAGAGGGATCTATGGGGCAGGGGTTGGATCTATGGGGCAGGAGATGGGGCAGGAGGAGGGTCTATGGGGCAGGAGGTGAATCTATGGGGCAGGAGGAGGATGTGTGGGGCAGGAGAAGGATCTATGGGGCAGGAGATGGATCTATGGGGCAGGGGGTGGATCTATGGGGCAGGAGGAGGATCTATGGGGCAGGAGATGGGGCTGTGGGGCAGGAGAAGGATCTGTGGGGCAGGAGATGGATCTATGGGGCAGGGGTTGGATCTGTGGGGCAGGGGGTTGAACTTCTGGGGCAAGACATGGATCTGTGGGGCAGGAGGAGGATGTGTGGGGCAAGAGGTGGGGCAGGAGGTGAATCTATGGGGCAGGAGAAGGATCTATGGGGCAGGAGATGGGGTTGTGGGGCAGGAGAGGATGTGTGGGGCAGGAGATGGGACAGGAGGTGAATCTATGGGGCAGGAAATGGGGCTGTGGGGCAGGGGGTGGATCTATGGGGCAAGAGACGGATCTATGGGGCAGGAGGAGGATGTGTGGGGCAGGAGGTGGGGCAGGGGGTGAATGTGTGGGGCAGAAGGTGAATCTATGGGGCAGAAGGAGGATCTGTGGGGCAAGAGATGGATCTATGGGGCAGGGGGGGATCTATGGGGCAGGGGGGGATCTATGGGGCAGGGGGTGGATCTATGGGGCAAGAGAGGGATCTATGGGGCAGGAGAGGATGTGTGGGGCAGAAGGTGAATCTATGGGGCAGGAGAAGGATCTATGGGGCAGGGGGTGGATCTATGGGGCAGGAGATGGGGCTGTGGGGCAGGGGGTGAACCTCTGGGGCAAGACATGGATCTGTGGGGCAGAAGGTGGATGTGTGGGGCAGGAGGAGGATCTATGGGGCAAGAGATTGATCTATGGGGCAGGGGGTGGATCTATGGGGCAGGAAACGGGGCAGGAGAGGATGTGTGGGGCAGGAGATGGGGCAGGAGGAGGGTCTATGGGGCAGGAGGTGAATCTATGGGGCAGGAGGAGGATGTGTGGGGCAGGAGAAGGATCTATGGGGCAGGAGATGGATCTGTGGGGCAGGAGATGGGGCAAGAGACGGATCTATGGGGCAGGAGATTGATCTATGGGGCAGGAGGAGGATGTGTGGGGCAGGAGATGGGACAGGAGGTGAATCTATGGGGCAGGAGATGGGGCTGTGGGGCAGGGGGTGGATGTGTGGGGCAGGAGATGGGGCAAGAGACGGATCTATGGGGCAGGAGATGGGGCAGGAGATTGATCTATGGGGCAGGGGGTGGATCTATGGGGCAAGAGAGGGATCTATGGGGCAGGAGGAGGAAGTGTGGGGCAAGAGGTGGGGCAGGAGATGGATCTATGGGGCAGGAGGAGGACCTGTGGGGCAGGAGAAGGATCTATGGGGCAGGAGATGGGGTTGTGGGGCAGGAGGAGGATGTGTGGGGCAGGAGGTCGGGCAGGGGGTGAATGTGTGGGGCAGAAGGTGAATCTATGGGGCAGGAGAAGGATCTATGGGGCAGGAGGAGGATCTGTGGGGCAGGAGATGGGGCAAGAGACGGATCTATGGGGCAGGAGATTGATCTATGGGGCAGGGGTTGGATCTATGGGGCAAGAGGTGGAGCTGTGGGGCAGGAGGAGGATCTATGGGGCAGAAGGAGGATGTGTGGGGCAGGAGATGGGGCAGGAGATGGATCTATGGGGCAGGAGATGGGGCTGTGGGGCAGGAGGAGGATCTATGGGGCAGGGGGTGGATCTATGGGGCAGGAGGAGGATGTGTGGGGCAGAAGGTGAATCTATGGGGCAGGAGATGGATCTGTGGGGCAGGGGGTGGATGTGTGGGGCAAGAGATGGGGCTGTGGGGCAGGAGGAGGGGCAGGGAGTGAATGTGTGGGGCAGGAGGTGAATCTATGGGGCAGAAGGAGGATCTGTGGGGCAAGAGAGGGATCTATGGGGCAGGAGATTGATCTATGGGGCAAGAGAGGGATCTATGGGGCAGGGGTTGGATCTATGGGGCAGGAGATGGGGCAGGAGGAGGGTCTATGGGGCAGGAGGTGAATCTATGGGGCAGGAGGAGGATGTGTGGGGCAGGAGAAGGATCTGTGGGGCAGGAGATGGATCTATGGGGCAGGGGTTGGATCTGTGGGGCAGGGGGTTGAACTTCTGGGGCAAGACATGGATCTGTGGGGCAGGAGGAGGATGTGTGGGGCAAGAGGTGGGGCAGGAGGTGAATCTATGGGGCAGGAGAAGGATCTATGGGGCAGGAGATGGGGTTGTGGGGCAGGAGAGGATGTGTGGGGCAGGAGATGGGACAGGAGGTGAATCTATGGGGCAGGAAATGGGGCTGTGGGGCAGGGGGTGGATCTATGGGGCAAGAGACGGATCTATGGGGCAGGAGGAGGATGTGTGGGGCAGGAGGTGGGGCAGGGGGTGAATGTGTGGGGCAGAAGGTGAATCTATGGGGCAGAAGGAGGATCTGTGGGGCAAGAGATGGATCTATGGGGCGGGGGGGATCTATGGGGCAGGGGGGGATCTATGGGGCAGGGGGTGGATCTATGGGGCAAGAGAGGGATCTATGGGGCAGGAGAGGATGTGTGGGGCAGAAGGTGAATCTATGGGGCAGGAGAAGGATCTATGGGGCAGGGGGTGGATCTATGGGGCAGGAGATGGGGCTGTGGGGCAGGGGGTGAACCTCTGGGGCAAGACATGGATCTGTGGGGCAGAAGGTGGATGTGTGGGGCAGGAGGAGGATCTATGGGGCAAGAGATTGATCTATGGGGCAGGGGGTGGATCTATGGGGCAGGAAACGGGGCAGGAGAGGATGTGTGGGGCAGGAGATGGGGCAGGAGGAGGGTCTATGGGGCAGGAGGTGAATCTATGGGGCAGGAGGAGGATGTGTGGGGCAGGAGAAGGATCTATGGGGCAGGAGATGGATCTGTGGGGCAGGAGATGGGGCAAGAGACGGATCTATGGGGCAGGAGATTGATCTATGGGGCAGGAGGAGGATGTGTGGGGCAGGAGATGGGACAGGAGGTGAATCTATGGGGCAGGAGATGGGGCTGTGGGGCAGGGGGTGGATGTGTGGGGCAGGAGATGGGGCAAGAGACGGATCTATGGGGCAGGAGATGGGGCAGGAGATTGATCTATGGGGCAGGGGGTGGATCTATGGGGCAAGAGAGGGATCTATGGGGCAGGAGGAGGAAGTGTGGGGCAAGAGGTGGGGCAGGAGATGGATCTATGGGGCAGGAGGAGGACCTGTGGGGCAGGAGAAGGATCTATGGGGCAGGAGATTGATCTATGGGGCAAGAGAGGGATCTATGGGGCAGGGGTTGGATCTATGGGGCAGGAGATGGGGCAGGAGGAGGGTCTATGGGGCAGGAGGTGAATCTATGGGGCAGGAGGAGGATGTGTGGGGCAGGAGAAGGATCTATGGGGCAGGAGATGGATCTATGGGGCAGGGGGTGGATCTATGGGGCAGGAGGAGGATCTATGGGGCAGGAGATGGGGCTGTGGGGCAGGAGAAGGATCTGTGGGGCAGGAGATGGATCTATGGGGCAGGGGTTGGATCTGTGGGGCAGGGGGTTGAACTTCTGGGGCAAGACATGGATCTGTGGGGCAGGAGGAGGATGTGTGGGGCAAGAGGTGGGGCAGGAGGTGAATCTATGGGGCAGGAGAAGGATCTATGGGGCAGGAGATGGGGTTGTGGGGCAGGAGAGGATGTGTGGGGCAGGAGATGGGACAGGAGGTGAATCTATGGGGCAGGAAATGGGGCTGTGGGGCAGGGGGTGGATCTATGGGGCAAGAGACGGATCTATGGGGCAGGAGGAGGATGTGTGGGGCAGGAGGTGGGGCAGGGGGTGAATGTGTGGGGCAGAAGGTGAATCTATGGGGCAGAAGGAGGATCTGTGGGGCAAGAGATGGATCTATGGGGCAGGGGGGGATCTATGGGGCAGGGGGGGATCTATGGGGCAGGGGGTGGATCTATGGGGCAAGAGAGGGATCTATGGGGCAGGAGAGGATGTGTGGGGCAGAAGGTGAATCTATGGGGCAGGAGAAGGATCTATGGGGCAGGGGGTGGATCTATGGGGCAGGAGATGGGGCTGTGGGGCAGGGGGTGAACCTCTGGGGCAAGACATGGATCTGTGGGGCAGAAGGTGGATGTGTGGGGCAGGAGGAGGATCTATGGGGCAAGAGATTGATCTATGGGGCAGGGGGTGGATCTATGGGGCAGGAAACGGGGCAGGAGAGGATGTGTGGGGCAGGAGATGGGGCAGGAGGAGGGTCTATGGGGCAGGAGGTGAATCTATGGGGCAGGAGGAGGATGTGTGGGGCAGGAGAAGGATCTATGGGGCAGGAGATGGATCTGTGGGGCAGGAGATGGGGCAAGAGACGGATCTATGGGGCAGGAGATTGATCTATGGGGCAGGAGGAGGATGTGTGGGGCAGGAGATGGGACAGGAGGTGAATCTATGGGGCAGGAGATGGGGCTGTGGGGCAGGGGGTGGATGTGTGGGGCAGGAGATGGGGCAAGAGACGGATCTATGGGGCAGGAGATGGGGCAGGAGATTGATCTATGGGGCAGGGGGTGGATCTATGGGGCAAGAGAGGGATCTATGGGGCAGGAGGAGGAAGTGTGGGGCAAGAGGTGGGGCAGGAGATGGATCTATGGGGCAGGAGGAGGACCTGTGGGGCAGGAGAAGGATCTATGGGGCAGGAGATGGGGTTGTGGGGCAGGAGGAGGATGTGTGGGGCAGGAGGTCGGGCAGGGGGTGAATGTGTGGGGCAGAAGGTGAATCTATGGGGCAGGAGAAGGATCTATGGGGCAGGAGGAGGATCTGTGGGGCAGGAGATGGGGCAAGAGACGGATCTATGGGGCAGGAGATTGATCTATGGGGCAGGGGTTGGATCTATGGGGCAAGAGGTGGAGCTGTGGGGCAGGAGGAGGATCTATGGGGCAGAAGGAGGATGTGTGGGGCAGGAGATGGGGCAGGAGATGGATCTATGGGGCAGGAGATGGGGCTGTGGGGCAGGAGGAGGATCTATGGGGCAGGGGGTGGATCTATGGGGCAGGAGGAGGATGTGTGGGGCAGAAGGTGAATCTATGGGGCAGGAGATGGATCTGTGGGGCAGGGGGTGGATGTGTGGGGCAAGAGATGGGGCTGTGGGGCAGGAGGAGGGGCAGGGAGTGAATGTGTGGGGCAGGAGGTGAATCTATGGGGCAGAAGGAGGATCTGTGGGGCAAGAGAGGGATCTATGGGGCAGGAGATTGATCTATGGGGCAAGAGAGGGATCTATGGGGCAGGGGTTGGATCTATGGGGCAGGAGATGGGGCAGGAGGAGGGTCTATGGGGCAGGAGGTGAATCTATGGGGCAGGAGGAGGATGTGTGGGGCAGGAGAAGGATCTATGGGGCAGGAGATGGATCTATGGGGCAGGGGGTGGATCTATGGGGCAGGAGGAGGATCTATGGGGCAGGAGATGGGGCTGTGGGGCAGGAGAAGGATCTGTGGGGCAGGAGATGGATCTATGGGGCAGGGGTTGGATCTGTGGGGCAGGGGGTTGAACTTCTGGGGCAAGACATGGATCTGTGGGGCAGGAGGAGGATGTGTGGGGCAAGAGGTGGGGCAGGAGGTGAATCTATGGGGCAGGAGAAGGATCTATGGGGCAGGAGATGGGGTTGTGGGGCAGGAGAGGATGTGTGGGGCAGGAGATGGGACAGGAGGTGAATCTATGGGGCAGGAAATGGGGCTGTGGGGCAGGGGGTGGATCTATGGGGCAAGAGACGGATCTATGGGGCAGGAGGAGGATGTGTGGGGCAGGAGGTGGGGCAGGGGGTGAATGTGTGGGGCAGAAGGTGAATCTATGGGGCAGAAGGAGGATCTGTGGGGCAAGAGATGGATCTATGGGGCAGGGGGGGATCTATGGGGCAGGGGGGGATCTATGGGGCAGGGGGTGGATCTATGGGGCAAGAGAGGGATCTATGGGGCAGGAGAGGATGTGTGGGGCAGAAGGTGAATCTATGGGGCAGGAGAAGGATCTATGGGGCAGGGGGTGGATCTATGGGGCAGGAGATGGGGCTGTGGGGCAGGGGGTGAACCTCTGGGGCAAGACATGGATCTGTGGGGCAGAAGGTGGATGTGTGGGGCAGGAGGAGGATCTATGGGGCAAGAGATTGATCTATGGGGCAGGGGGTGGATCTATGGGGCAGGAAACGGGGCAGGAGAGGATGTGTGGGGCAGGAGATGGGGCAGGAGGAGGGTCTATGGGGCAGGAGGTGAATCTATGGGGCAGGAGGAGGATGTGTGGGGCAGGAGAAGGATCTATGGGGCAGGAGATGGATCTGTGGGGCAGGAGATGGGGCAAGAGACGGATCTATGGGGCAGGAGATTGATCTATGGGGCAGGAGGAGGATGTGTGGGGCAGGAGATGGGACAGGAGGTGAATCTATGGGGCAGGAGATGGGGCAGGAGGTGAATCTATGGGGCAGGAGATGGGGCTGTGGGGCAGGGGGTGGATGTGTGGGGCAGGAGATGGGGCAAGAGACGGATCTATGGGGCAGGAGATGGGGCAGGAGATTGATCTATGGGGCAGGGGGTGGATCTATGGGGCAAGAGAGGGATCTATGGGGCAGGAGGAGGAAGTGTGGGGCAAGAGGTGGGGCAGGAGATGGATCTATGGGGCAGGAGGAGGACCTGTGGGGCAGGAGAAGGATCTATGGGGCAGGAGATGGGGTTGTGGGGCAGGAGGAGGATGTGTGGGGCAGGAGGTCGGGCAGGGGGTGAATGTGTGGGGCAGAAGGTGAATCTATGGGGCAGGAGAAGGATCTATGGGGCAGGAGGAGGATCTGTGGGGCAGGAGATGGGGCAAGAGACGGATCTATGGGGCAGGAGATTGATCTATGGGGCAGGGGTTGGATCTATGGGGCAAGAGGTGGAGCTGTGGGGCAGGAGGAGGATCTATGGGGCAGAAGGAGGATGTGTGGGGCAGGAGATGGGGCAGGAGATGGATCTATGGGGCAGGAGATGGGGCTGTGGGGCAGGAGGAGGATCTATGGGGCAGGGGGTGGATCTATGGGGCAGGAGGAGGATGTGTGGGGCAGAAGGTGAATCTATGGGGCAGGAGATGGATCTGTGGGGCAGGGGGTGGATGTGTGGGGCAAGAGATGGGGCTGTGGGGCAGGAGGAGGGGCAGGGAGTGAATGTGTGGGGCAGGAGGTGAATCTATGGGGCAGAAGGAGGATCTGTGGGGCAAGAGAGGGATCTATGGGGCAGGAGATTGATCTATGGGGCAAGAGAGGGATCTATGGGGCAGGGGTTGGATCTATGGGGCAGGAGATGGGGCAGGAGGAGGGTCTATGGGGCAGGAGGTGAATCTATGGGGCAGGAGGAGGATGTGTGGGGCAGGAGAAGGATCTGTGGGGCAGGAGATGGATCTATGGGGCAGGGGTTGGATCTGTGGGGCAGGGGGTTGAACTTCTGGGGCAAGACATGGATCTGTGGGGCAGGAGGAGGATGTGTGGGGCAAGAGGTGGGGCAGGAGGTGAATCTATGGGGCAGGAGAAGGATCTATGGGGCAGGAGATGGGGTTGTGGGGCAGGAGAGGATGTGTGGGGCAGGAGATGGGACAGGAGGTGAATCTATGGGGCAGGAAATGGGGCTGTGGGGCAGGGGGTGGATCTATGGGGCAAGAGACGGATCTATGGGGCAGGAGGAGGATGTGTGGGGCAGGAGGTGGGGCAGGGGGTGAATGTGTGGGGCAGAAGGTGAATCTATGGGGCAGAAGGAGGATCTGTGGGGCAAGAGATGGATCTATGGGGCGGGGGGGATCTATGGGGCAGGGGGGGATCTATGGGGCAGGGGGTGGATCTATGGGGCAAGAGAGGGATCTATGGGGCAGGAGAGGATGTGTGGGGCAGAAGGTGAATCTATGGGGCAGGAGAAGGATCTATGGGGCAGGGGGTGGATCTATGGGGCAGGAGATGGGGCTGTGGGGCAGGGGGTGAACCTCTGGGGCAAGACATGGATCTGTGGGGCAGAAGGTGGATGTGTGGGGCAGGAGGAGGATCTATGGGGCAAGAGATTGATCTATGGGGCAGGGGGTGGATCTATGGGGCAGGAAACGGGGCAGGAGAGGATGTGTGGGGCAGGAGATGGGGCAGGAGGAGGGTCTATGGGGCAGGAGGTGAATCTATGGGGCAGGAGGAGGATGTGTGGGGCAGGAGAAGGATCTATGGGGCAGGAGATGGATCTGTGGGGCAGGAGATGGGGCAAGAGACGGATCTATGGGGCAGGAGATTGATCTATGGGGCAGGAGGAGGATGTGTGGGGCAGGAGATGGGACAGGAGGTGAATCTATGGGGCAGGAGATGGGGCAGGAGGTGAATCTATGGGGCAGGAGATGGGGCTGTGGGGCAGGGGGTGGATGTGTGGGGCAGGAGATGGGGCAAGAGACGGATCTATGGGGCAGGAGATGGGGCAGGAGATTGATCTATGGGGCAGGGGGTGGATCTATGGGGCAAGAGAGGGATCTATGGGGCAGGAGGAGGAAGTGTGGGGCAAGAGGTGGGGCAGGAGATGGATCTATGGGGCAGGAGGAGGACCTGTGGGGCAGGAGAAGGATCTATGGGGCAGGAGATGGGGTTGTGGGGCAGGAGGAGGATGTGTGGGGCAGGAGGTCGGGCAGGGGGTGAATGTGTGGGGCAGAAGGTGAATCTATGGGGCAGGAGAAGGATCTATGGGGCAGGAGGAGGATCTGTGGGGCAGGAGATGGGGCAAGAGACGGATCTATGGGGCAGGAGATTGATCTATGGGGCAGGGGTTGGATCTATGGGGCAAGAGGTGGAGCTGTGGGGCAGGAGGAGGATCTATGGGGCAGAAGGAGGATGTGTGGGGCAGGAGATGGGGCAGGAGATGGATCTATGGGGCAGGAGATGGGGCTGTGGGGCAGGAGGAGGATCTATGGGGCAGGGGGTGGATCTATGGGGCAGGAGGAGGATGTGTGGGGCAGAAGGTGAATCTATGGGGCAGGAGATGGATCTGTGGGGCAGGGGGTGGATGTGTGGGGCAAGAGATGGGGCTGTGGGGCAGGAGGAGGGGCAGGGAGTGAATGTGTGGGGCAGGAGGTGAATCTATGGGGCAGAAGGAGGATCTGTGGGGCAAGAGAGGGATCTATGGGGCAGGAGATTGATCTATGGGGCAAGAGAGGGATCTATGGGGCAGGGGTTGGATCTATGGGGCAGGAGATGGGGCAGGAGGAGGGTCTATGGGGCAGGAGGTGAATCTATGGGGCAGGAGGAGGATGTGTGGGGCAGGAGAAGGATCTATGGGGCAGGAGATGGATCTATGGGGCAGGGGGTGGATCTATGGGGCAGGAGGAGGATCTATGGGGCAGGAGATGGGGCTGTGGGGCAGGAGAAGGATCTGTGGGGCAGGAGATGGATCTATGGGGCAGGGGTTGGATCTGTGGGGCAGGGGGTTGAACTTCTGGGGCAAGACATGGATCTGTGGGGCAGGAGGAGGATGTGTGGGGCAAGAGGTGGGGCAGGAGGTGAATCTATGGGGCAGGAGAAGGATCTATGGGGCAGGAGATGGGGTTGTGGGGCAGGAGAGGATGTGTGGGGCAGGAGATGGGACAGGAGGTGAATCTATGGGGCAGGAAATGGGGCTGTGGGGCAGGGGGTGGATCTATGGGGCAAGAGACGGATCTATGGGGCAGGAGGAGGATGTGTGGGGCAGGAGGTGGGGCAGGGGGTGAATGTGTGGGGCAGAAGGTGAATCTATGGGGCAGAAGGAGGATCTGTGGGGCAAGAGATGGATCTATGGGGCAGGGGGGGATCTATGGGGCAGGGGGGGATCTATGGGGCAGGGGGTGGATCTATGGGGCAAGAGAGGGATCTATGGGGCAGGAGAGGATGTGTGGGGCAGAAGGTGAATCTATGGGGCAGGAGAAGGATCTATGGGGCAGGGGGTGGATCTATGGGGCAGGAGATGGGGCTGTGGGGCAGGGGGTGAACCTCTGGGGCAAGACATGGATCTGTGGGGCAGAAGGTGGATGTGTGGGGCAGGAGGAGGATCTATGGGGCAAGAGATTGATCTATGGGGCAGGGGGTGGATCTATGGGGCAGGAAACGGGGCAGGAGAGGATGTGTGGGGCAGGAGATGGGGCAGGAGGAGGGTCTATGGGGCAGGAGGTGAATCTATGGGGCAGGAGGAGGATGTGTGGGGCAGGAGAAGGATCTATGGGGCAGGAGATGGATCTGTGGGGCAGGAGATGGGGCAAGAGACGGATCTATGGGGCAGGAGATTGATCTATGGGGCAGGAGGAGGATGTGTGGGGCAGGAGATGGGACAGGAGGTGAATCTATGGGGCAGGAGATGGGGCAGGAGATTGATCTATGGGGCAGGGGGTGGATCTATGGGGCAAGAGAGGGATCTATGGGGCAGGAGGAGGAAGTGTGGGGCAAGAGGTGGGGCAGGAGATGGATCTATGGGGCAGGAGGAGGACCTGTGGGGCAGGAGAAGGATCTATGGGGCAGGAGATGGGGTTGTGGGGCAGGAGGAGGATGTGTGGGGCAGGAGGTCGGGCAGGGGGTGAATGTGTGGGGCAGAAGGTGAATCTATGGGGCAGGAGAAGGATCTATGGGGCAGGAGGAGGATCTGTGGGGCAGGAGATGGGGCAAGAGACGGATCTATGGGGCAGGAGATTGATCTATGGGGCAGGGGTTGGATCTATGGGGCAAGAGGTGGAGCTGTGGGGCAGGAGGAGGATCTATGGGGCAGAAGGAGGATGTGTGGGGCAGGAGATGGGGCAGGAGATGGATCTATGGGGCAGGAGATGGGGCTGTGGGGCAGGAGGAGGATCTATGGGGCAGGGGGTGGATCTATGGGGCAGGAGGAGGATGTGTGGGGCAGAAGGTGAATCTATGGGGCAGGAGATGGATCTGTGGGGCAGGGGGTGGATGTGTGGGGCAAGAGATGGGGCTGTGGGGCAGGAGGAGGGGCAGGGAGTGAATGTGTGGGGCAGGAGGTGAATCTATGGGGCAGAAGGAGGATCTGTGGGGCAAGAGAGGGATCTATGGGGCAGGAGATTGATCTATGGGGCAAGAGAGGGATCTATGGGGCAGGGGTTGGATCTATGGGGCAGGAGATGGGGCAGGAGGAGGGTCTATGGGGCAGGAGGTGAATCTATGGGGCAGGAGGAGGATGTGTGGGGCAGGAGAAGGATCTATGGGGCAGGAGATGGATCTATGGGGCAGGGGGTGGATCTATGGGGCAGGAGGAGGATCTATGGGGCAGGAGATGGGGCTGTGGGGCAGGAGAAGGATCTGTGGGGCAGGAGATGGATCTATGGGGCAGGGGTTGGATCTGTGGGGCAGGGGGTTGAACTTCTGGGGCAAGACATGGATCTGTGGGGCAGGAGGAGGATGTGTGGGGCAAGAGGTGGGGCAGGAGGTGAATCTATGGGGCAGGAGAAGGATCTATGGGGCAGGAGATGGGGTTGTGGGGCAGGAGAGGATGTGTGGGGCAGGAGATGGGACAGGAGGTGAATCTATGGGGCAGGAAATGGGGCTGTGGGGCAGGGGGTGGATCTATGGGGCAAGAGACGGATCTATGGGGCAGGAGGAGGATGTGTGGGGCAGGAGGTGGGGCAGGGGGTGAATGTGTGGGGCAGAAGGTGAATCTATGGGGCAGAAGGAGGATCTGTGGGGCAAGAGATGGATCTATGGGGCAGGGGGGGATCTATGGGGCAGGGGGGGATCTATGGGGCAGGGGGTGGATCTATGGGGCAAGAGAGGGATCTATGGGGCAGGAGAGGATGTGTGGGGCAGAAGGTGAATCTATGGGGCAGGAGAAGGATCTATGGGGCAGGGGGTGGATCTATGGGGCAGGAGATGGGGCTGTGGGGCAGGGGGTGAACCTCTGGGGCAAGACATGGATCTGTGGGGCAGAAGGTGGATGTGTGGGGCAGGAGGAGGATCTATGGGGCAAGAGATTGATCTATGGGGCAGGGGGTGGATCTATGGGGCAGGAAACGGGGCAGGAGAGGATGTGTGGGGCAGGAGATGGGGCAGGAGGAGGGTCTATGGGGCAGGAGGTGAATCTATGGGGCAGGAGGAGGATGTGTGGGGCAGGAGAAGGATCTATGGGGCAGGAGATGGATCTGTGGGGCAGGAGATGGGGCAAGAGACGGATCTATGGGGCAGGAGATTGATCTATGGGGCAGGAGGAGGATGTGTGGGGCAGGAGATGGGACAGGAGGTGAATCTATGGGGCAGGAGATGGGGCTGTGGGGCAGGGGGTGGATGTGTGGGGCAGGAGATGGGGCAAGAGACGGATCTATGGGGCAGGAGATGGGGCAGGAGATTGATCTATGGGGCAGGGGGTGGATCTATGGGGCAAGAGAGGGATCTATGGGGCAGGAGGAGGAAGTGTGGGGCAAGAGGTGGGGCAGGAGATGGATCTATGGGGCAGGAGGAGGACCTGTGGGGCAGGAGAAGGATCTATGGGGCAGGAGATGGGGTTGTGGGGCAGGAGGAGGATGTGTGGGGCAGGAGGTCGGGCAGGGGGTGAATGTGTGGGGCAGAAGGTGAATCTATGGGGCAGGAGAAGGATCTATGGGGCAGGAGGAGGATCTGTGGGGCAGGAGATGGGGCAAGAGACGGATCTATGGGGCAGGAGATTGATCTATGGGGCAGGAGGAGGATGTGTGGGGCAGGAGATGGGACAGGAGGTGAATCTATGGGGCAGGAGATGGGGCTGTGGGGCAGGGGGTGGATGTGTGGGGCAGGAGATGGGGCAAGAGACGGATCTATGGGGCAGGAGATGGGGCAGGAGATTGATCTATGGGGCAGGGGGTGGATCTATGGGGCAAGAGAGGGATCTATGGGGCAGGAGGAGGAAGTGTGGGGCAAGAGGTGGGGCAGGAGATGGATCTATGGGGCAGGAGGAGGACCTGTGGGGCAGGAGAAGGATCTATGGGGCAGGAGATGGGGTTGTGGGGCAGGAGGAGGATGTGTGGGGCAGGAGGTCGGGCAGGGGGTGAATGTGTGGGGCAGAAGGTGAATCTATGGGGCAGGAGAAGGATCTATGGGGCAGGAGGAGGATCTGTGGGGCAGGAGATGGGGCAAGAGACGGATCTATGGGGCAGGAGATTGATCTATGGGGCAGGGGTTGGATCTATGGGGCAAGAGGTGGAGCTGTGGGGCAGGAGGAGGATCTATGGGGCAGAAGGAGGATGTGTGGGGCAGGAGATGGGGCAGGAGATGGATCTATGGGGCAGGAGATGGGGCTGTGGGGCAGGAGGAGGATCTATGGGGCAGGGGGTGGATCTATGGGGCAGGAGGAGGATGTGTGGGGCAGAAGGTGAATCTATGGGGCAGGAGATGGATCTGTGGGGCAGGGGGTGGATGTGTGGGGCAAGAGATGGGGCTGTGGGGCAGGAGGAGGGGCAGGGAGTGAATGTGTGGGGCAGGAGGTGAATCTATGGGGCAGAAGGAGGATCTGTGGGGCAAGAGAGGGATCTATGGGGCAGGAGATTGATCTATGGGGCAAGAGAGGGATCTATGGGGCAGGGGTTGGATCTATGGGGCAGGAGATGGGGCAGGAGGAGGGTCTATGGGGCAGGAGGTGAATCTATGGGGCAGGAGGAGGATGTGTGGGGCAGGAGAAGGATCTATGGGGCAGGAGATGGATCTATGGGGCAGGGGGTGGATCTATGGGGCAGGAGGAGGATCTATGGGGCAGGAGATGGGGCTGTGGGGCAGGAGAAGGATCTGTGGGGCAGGAGATGGATCTATGGGGCAGGGGTTGGATCTGTGGGGCAGGGGGTTGAACTTCTGGGGCAAGACATGGATCTGTGGGGCAGGAGGAGGATGTGTGGGGCAAGAGGTGGGGCAGGAGGTGAATCTATGGGGCAGGAGAAGGATCTATGGGGCAGGAGATGGGGTTGTGGGGCAGGAGAGGATGTGTGGGGCAGGAGATGGGACAGGAGGTGAATCTATGGGGCAGGAAATGGGGCTGTGGGGCAGGGGGTGGATCTATGGGGCAAGAGACGGATCTATGGGGCAGGAGGAGGATGTGTGGGGCAGGAGGTGGGGCAGGGGGTGAATGTGTGGGGCAGAAGGTGAATCTATGGGGCAGAAGGAGGATCTGTGGGGCAAGAGATGGATCTATGGGGCAGGGGGGGATCTATGGGGCAAGAGAGGGATCTATGGGGCAGGAGAGGATGTGTGGGGCAGAAGGTGAATCTATGGGGCAGGAGAAGGATCTATGGGGCAGGGGGTGGATCTATGGGGCAGGAGATGGGGCTGTGGGGCAGGGGGTGAACCTCTGGGGCAAGACATGGATCTGTGGGGCAGAAGGTGGATGTGTGGGGCAGGAGGAGGATCTATGGGGCAAGAGATTGATCTATGGGGCAGGGGGTGGATCTATGGGGCAGGAAACGGGGCAGGAGAGGATGTGTGGGGCAGGAGATGGGGCAGGAGGAGGGTCTATGGGGCAGGAGGTGAATCTATGGGGCAGGAGGAGGATGTGTGGGGCAGGAGAAGGATCTATGGGGCAGGAGATGGATCTGTGGGGCAGGAGATGGGGCAAGAGACGGATCTATGGGGCAGGAGATTGATCTATGGGGCAGGAGGAGGATGTGTGGGGCAGGAGATGGGACAGGAGGTGAATCTATGGGGCAGGAGATGGGGCTGTGGGGCAGGGGGTGGATGTGTGGGGCAGGAGATGGGGCAAGAGACGGATCTATGGGGCAGGAGATGGGGCAGGAGATTGATCTATGGGGCAGGGGGTGGATCTATGGGGCAAGAGAGGGATCTATGGGGCAGGAGGAGGAAGTGTGGGGCAAGAGGTGGGGCAGGAGATGGATCTATGGGGCAGGAGGAGGACCTGTGGGGCAGGAGAAGGATCTATGGGGCAGGAGATGGGGTTGTGGGGCAGGAGGAGGATGTGTGGGGCAGGAGGTCGGGCAGGGGGTGAATGTGTGGGGCAGAAGGTGAATCTATGGGGCAGGAGAAGGATCTATGGGGCAGGAGGAGGATCTGTGGGGCAGGAGATGGGGCAAGAGACGGATCTATGGGGCAGGAGATTGATCTATGGGGCAGGGGTTGGATCTATGGGGCAAGAGGTGGAGCTGTGGGGCAGGAGGAGGATCTATGGGGCAGAAGGAGGATGTGTGGGGCAGGAGATGGGGCAGGAGATGGATCTATGGGGCAGGAGATGGGGCTGTGGGGCAGGAGGAGGATCTATGGGGCAGGGGGTGGATCTATGGGGCAGGAGGAGGATGTGTGGGGCAGAAGGTGAATCTATGGGGCAGGAGATGGATCTGTGGGGCAGGGGGTGGATGTGTGGGGCAAGAGATGGGGCTGTGGGGCAGGAGGAGGGGCAGGGAGTGAATGTGTGGGGCAGGAGGTGAATCTATGGGGCAGAAGGAGGATCTGTGGGGCAAGAGAGGGATCTATGGGGCAGGAGATTGATCTATGGGGCAAGAGAGGGATCTATGGGGCAGGGGTTGGATCTATGGGGCAGGAGATGGGGCAGGAGGAGGGTCTATGGGGCAGGAGGTGAATCTATGGGGCAGGAGGAGGATGTGTGGGGCAGGAGAAGGATCTATGGGGCAGGAGATGGATCTATGGGGCAGGGGGTGGATCTATGGGGCAGGAGGAGGATCTATGGGGCAGGAGATGGGGCTGTGGGGCAGGAGAAGGATCTGTGGGGCAGGAGATGGATCTATGGGGCAGGGGTTGGATCTGTGGGGCAGGGGGTTGAACTTCTGGGGCAAGACATGGATCTGTGGGGCAGGAGGAGGATGTGTGGGGCAAGAGGTGGGGCAGGAGGTGAATCTATGGGGCAGGAGAAGGATCTATGGGGCAGGAGATGGGGTTGTGGGGCAGGAGAGGATGTGTGGGGCAGGAGATGGGACAGGAGGTGAATCTATGGGGCAGGAAATGGGGCTGTGGGGCAGGGGGTGGATCTATGGGGCAAGAGACGGATCTATGGGGCAGGAGGAGGATGTGTGGGGCAGGAGGTGGGGCAGGGGGTGAATGTGTGGGGCAGAAGGTGAATCTATGGGGCAGAAGGAGGATCTGTGGGGCAAGAGATGGATCTATGGGGCAGGGGGGGATCTATGGGGCAGGGGGGGATCTATGGGGCAGGGGGTGGATCTATGGGGCAAGAGAGGGATCTATGGGGCAGGAGAGGATGTGTGGGGCAGAAGGTGAATCTATGGGGCAGGAGAAGGATCTATGGGGCAGGGGGTGGATCTATGGGGCAGGAGATGGGGCTGTGGGGCAGGGGGTGAACCTCTGGGGCAAGACATGGATCTGTGGGGCAGAAGGTGGATGTGTGGGGCAGGAGGAGGATCTATGGGGCAAGAGATTGATCTATGGGGCAGGGGGTGGATCTATGGGGCAGGAAACGGGGCAGGAGAGGATGTGTGGGGCAGGAGATGGGGCAGGAGGAGGGTCTATGGGGCAGGAGGTGAATCTATGGGGCAGGAGGAGGATGTGTGGGGCAGGAGAAGGATCTATGGGGCAGGAGATGGATCTGTGGGGCAGGAGATGGGGCAAGAGACGGATCTATGGGGCAGGAGATTGATCTATGGGGCAGGAGGAGGATGTGTGGGGCAGGAGATGGGACAGGAGGTGAATCTATGGGGCAGGAGATGGGGCTGTGGGGCAGGGGGTGGATGTGTGGGGCAGGAGATGGGGCAAGAGACGGATCTATGGGGCAGGAGATGGGGCAGGAGATTGATCTATGGGGCAGGGGGTGGATCTATGGGGCAAGAGAGGGATCTATGGGGCAGGAGGAGGAAGTGTGGGGCAAGAGGTGGGGCAGGAGATGGATCTATGGGGCAGGAGATGGGGCTGTGGGGCAGGGGGTTGAACTTCTGGGGCAAGACATGGATCTGTGGGGCAGGAGGAGGATGTGTGGGGCAGGAGATGGGGCTGTGGGGCAGGGGGTTGAACTTCTGGGGCAAGACATGGATCTGTGGGGCAGGAGGAGGATCTGTGGGGCAGGGGGTGAATCTATGGGGCAGGAGATGGATCTGTGGGGCAGGGGGAGGGGCCCCCTCCTGCCCCCCCCCTCCTGCCCTTCCCAAGATGGCGCCCAAGCAAAATGGCGCCGCCACCCGCCCTTCCCAAGATGGCGTCCAATAAAAATGGCGCCGCCACCCGCCCCTTCCCAAGATGGCGTCCAGGATAAAAATGGCGCCGCCACCCGCCCTTCCCAAGATGGCGTCCAGGATAAAAATGGCGCCGCCACCCTCCCTTCCCAAGATGGCGTCCAAGCAAAATGGCGCCGCCACCCTCCCTTCCCAAGATGGCGTCCAAGCAAAATGGCGCCGCCACCCTCCCTTCCCAAGATGGCGACCCCGAAAAAAAATGGCGTCGCCTCCACCCTCCCTTCCCAAGATGGCGTCCAGGTAAAAATGGCGTCGTCTCCACCCTCCCTTCCCAAGATGGCGCCCGCGCTCTGCCGCCCCTTCCCAAGATGGCGCCCGGAAATGGGGGGGCGTGGCTTCCTCCCGCGCATGCGCATTCCCCGCCCCCGCCCCGCCCGCCGCGGGGGCTGCTGGGATCGAGGGGGGGGGAAGCGGCGGGGAAGGAGCGGCCGCCATGGTGAGGGGGGGGGGGGAGAGATTGGGGGGGCGAGGGGGGGATTGGGGGGGGCGGGGGGGGCGGGAGAGGGGGGGGATGGGGCGGGGGGAGGGGGGGGTAAGGGGGGGGCAAGGGGGGGCGGGGGGGGCTGTGGGGCGGGGGGAGGGAGTGGGGGGTGGGGGGGGCAAAGGGGGTGGGGCAGGAGGAGGGGGGGTGGGGCAAGGGGGGGGCAGGAGGGGGGGGGGTGGGGTAAGGGGGGAGGGGGTGGGGGGGTGGGGTAAGGGGGGGGTGGGGGGCAGGAGGGGGGGTGGGGGGAGGGTGGGGGGGTGGGGGTGGGGCAGGGGGTGGGTCTGGGGGGCAGAAGAGGGGGTGGGGCAAGAGATGGGGCAGGAGGGGGGGCTCTGGGGCAGGAGGGGGGGGCAGGAGGGGGCTGTGGGGCAGGAGGAGGGGGCGGGGGGCAGGAGGAAGGTGGGGGGGTGGGGGTGGGGCAAGGAGGTGGGTCTGGGGGGCAGGAGGGGGGGCTGTGGGGCAGGAGGAGGGGGGGTGTGGGGCAAGAAGAGGGGGTTGGGGTGGGGGTGGGGCAGGAGGAGGGGGGGGGAAAGGGGGTGGGTCTGTGGGCAGGGGGGGGTTGTGGGGCAAGAGATGGGGCGGGGGGGGTGGGGCAAGAGGGGAGCAGGAGAGGGGGCTCTGGGGCAGGAGGGGGGGCAGGAGGGGGTTGGGGGCAGGAGGAGGGTGGGGGGGGCAAGGGGGTGGGTCTGTGGGGCAGGAGGGGGGGCTCTGGGGCAAGAGGAGGGGGCTGTGGGGCAGGAGGAGGGGGCGGGGGGTGGGGGTGGGGCAAGGAGGTGGGTCTGGGGGGCAGAAGGAGGGGTGGGGCAAGAGATGGGGTAGGAGGGGGGCTGTGGGGCAGGAGGGAGAGGCAGGGGGGCAGGAGGAGGGTGGGGGGGGCAAGGGGGTGGGTCTGGGGGGCAGGAGGGGGGGCTCTGGGGCAAGAGGAGGGGGCTGTGGGGCAGGAGGAGGGGGCGGGGGGTGGGGGTGGGGCAAGGAGGTGGGTCTGGGGGGCAGGAGGAGGGGGGGTGGGGCGGGGGGTGGGGGGGTGGGGCAGGAGGGGGGGGTGGGGCAGGAGGAGGGGGGTTGGGGGGCAAGAAGAGGGGGTTGGGGTGGGGGTGGGGCAGGAGGGGGGGCAGGAGGAGGGTGGGGGGGGCAAAGGGGGTGGGTCTGGGGGGCAGGAGGGGGGGCTCTGGGGCAGGAGGAGGGGGCAGGAGGAGGGGGCAGGGGGGCAGGAGGGGGGGTGGGGGGCATAGGGGGTGGGGGGTGGGGCAGGAGGGGAGCAGGAGAGAGGGCTCTGGGGCAGGAGGGGGGGGCAGGGGGCAGGAGGAGGGTGGGGGGGGTGGGGGTGGGGGGCAGGGGGGGGTGGGGCAAGAGATGGGGCAGGAGGGGGGGCTCTGGGGCAGGAGGAGGGGGCAGGGGGGCAGGGGGAGGGTGGGGGGGTGGGGGTGGGGCAAGGGGGTGGGTCTGGGGGGCAGGAGGGGGCTGTGGGGCAGGGGGAGGGGGGATGGGGCAAGAGGGGGGGTTGGGGTCGGGGGGTGGGGCAGGAGGGAGGGCTCTGGGGCAGGAGGAGGGGGCAGGGGGGCAGGAGGAGGGTGGGGGGTGGGGGTGGGTCTGGGGGGCGGGGGGGGGCAAGAGATGGGGCAGGAGGGGGGGTGGGGGGTGTGGGGGGCAAAGGGGGTGGGGGGTGGGGCAGGAGGAGGGGGGTGGGGCAAGAGGGGGGGCTCTGGGGCAGGAGGAGGGGCAGGAGGGGGCTGTGGGGCATGGGGAGGGGGTGGGGCAAGGAGGTGGGTCTGTGGGGCAGGGGGGGGGTGGGGCAAGAGGAGGGGGCAGGGGGGAGGAGGGGGGTGGGGGGGGCAAGGGGGTGGGTCTGAGGGGCAGGAGGGGGGGCTTTGGGGCAGGAGGAGGGGGGGTGTGGGGCAAGAAGAGGGGGTGGGGGTGGGGCAGGAGAGAGGGCTCTGGGGCAGGAGGGGGGGTGTGGGGCAAGAGGAGGGGGCAGGAGGAGGGAGGGGGGGTGGGGGTGGGGCAAAGGGGGGGGTCTGGGGGGCAGGAGGGGGGGGGGCAAGAGATGGGGCAGGAGGGGGGGTGGGGGGTGGGGGGGGCAAAGGGGGTGGGGGTTTGGGGCAGGAAGAGGGGGGGTTTGGGGCACCCCTGCCCCTCCCCCCACCAAGTAGCCCCGCCCCCGAGGCCACTGGCCACGCCCCCAAATTAACTGGCCACGCCCCATGACCGCCAGCCACAGCCTCTGGGTGGCTTCCAGAGCCTGTAAACTCAGTGGCCACGCCCCAAAATCACTAGCCACGCCCCCAAAGTCACTAGCCACGCCCCCAAATTAACTGGCCCCGCCCTCTAACCGCCAGCTGCACCCTCTACGTGGCTTCCAGAGCCTCTAACCTCACTGGCCCCGCCCCAATATCACTAGCCACGCCCCCAAAATCACTAGCCACGCCCCCAAACTCACTAGCCACGCCCCCCAGCCACTAGCCCCGCCCCCCAGGCACTAGCCCCGCCCCCTCCCCAGGACGTCTTCCTGATGATCCGGCGCCACAAGACGACCATCTTCACGGACGCCAAGGAGTCGAGCACCGTCCTGGAGCTGAAGCGCATCGTGGAGGGGATCCTGAAACGGCCCCCGGAGGAGCAGCGCCTCTACAAGGTCGCTCTGGCCTCCCTCTGGCCTCCAGGGGCCTCTCTGGTCTCTCTCTGGTCTCTATGGTCATTATGGTGTCTCTGGGTCTCTATGGTCTCTATGGTCTCTCTGGTCTCTATGGTCTCTCTGGGTCTCTCTATGGTCTCTCTATGGTCTCTCTCTGGTCTCTTTGGTCTCTCTATGGTCTCTCTGGTCTCTATGGTCTCTCAGGGTCTCTCTGGTCTCTCTGGGTCTCTCTATGGTCTCTATGGTCTCTCTCTGGTCTCTTTGGTCTCTCTATGGTCTCTCTGGTCTCTATGGTCTCTCTGGTCTCTCTGGGTCTTTCTATGGTCTCTATGGTCCCTCTCTGGTCTCTATGGTCTCTGTGGTCTCTCTGGTCTCTTTGTGGTCTCTATGGTCTCTATGGTCTCTCTGGTCTCTCTGGGTCTCTCTCTG
Organism: Tapera naevia; assembly: GCA_033556795.1. Lineage (NCBI taxonomy): Eukaryota > Metazoa > Chordata > Aves > Cuculiformes > Neomorphidae > Tapera > Tapera naevia. Next base: position 21,343 of record JAUMJJ010000621.1, on the reverse strand, counting down.
GTCTCTATGGTCTCTATGGTCTCTCTGGTCTCTATGGTCTCTCTCTGGTCTCTTTGTGGTCTCTCTGGTCTCTCTGGTCTCTCTCTGGTCTCTATGGTTTCTGGGGTCTCTCAGGATCTCTCCAGGTCCCTATGGGTCTCTATGATCTCTCTCTGGTCTCTATGGTCTCTATGGGTCTCTCTGGTCTCTCTATGGTCCTTGTGGTCTCTCTGGGTCTCTATGGTTTCTTGATGGTCTTTATGGCCTCTATGGGTCTCTCTGGGTCTCTCTGGTCTCTCAATGGTCTCTCTGGTCTCTCTGGTCTCTCCAGGTCCCTATGGGTCTCTATGGTCTTTATGGGTCTCTCTGGTCTCTCTCTGGTCTCTATGGTTTCTGGGGTCTCTTGGGGTCTCTCTGGTCTCTCTATGGTCTCTCTGGGTCTCTGTGGTCTCTCTGCCCCCTCTCTGGTCTCTATGGTTTCTCCATGGTCTCTATGGTCCCTATGGGTCTCTCTGGTCTCTCTATGGTCTCTCTGGTCTCTCTGGTCTCTCTGGTCTCTCTCTGGTCTCTATGGTTTCTGGGGTCTCTCAGGGTCTCTCTGGGTCTCTCTATGGTCTCTGTGGTCTCTCTGGGTCTCTCTGGTCTCTATGGTTTCTGAGGTCTCTCTGGTCTCTCCAGGTCCCTATGGGTCTCTATGGTCTCCATGGGTCTCTCTGGTCTCTCTATGGTCGTTATGGTCTCTCTCTGGTTCCTATGGGTCTCTCTCTGGTCTCCATGGGTCTCTCTGGGTCTCTCTGGTCTCTATGGGTCTCTCTGGTCTCTCTATGGTCCTTGTGGTCTCTCTGGGTCTCTATGGTTTCTTGATGGTCTCTCTGGTCTCTCTCTGGTCTCTATGGTTTCTGGGGTCTCTCTGGGTCCCAATGGTGTCTCTATGGTGTCTCTATGGTCTCTGTATGGTCTTTATGGTCTCCATGGGTCTCTCTGGTCTCTCTCTCTGGTCTCTCTATGGTCTCTATGGGTCTCTCTGGTCTCTCCACGGTCTCTGTGGTCTCTATGGTCTCTCTCTGGTCTCTATGGTCTCTCTGGGTCTCTCTGGTCTCCCCATGGTCTCTATGGTCCCTCTATGGTCCCTCTGGGTCTCTCTGGTCCCTCTGGGTCTCTGTGGTCTCTCTGTGGTCTCTATGGTTTTTGGGGTCTCCTGGGGTCTCTCTGGTCTCCCCATGGTCTCTATGGTCCCTATGGGTCTCTCTGGTCTCTTTATGGTCTCTCTGGTCTCTCCATGGTCTCTATGGTCCCTCTATGGTCTCTCTGGGTCTCTCTGGTCTCTCCATGGTCTCTATGGTCCCTCTGTGGTCCCTCTGGGTCTCTGTGGTCTCTCTGTGGTCTCTATGGTTTTTGGGGTCTCCTGGGGTCTCTCTGGTCTCCCCATGGTCTCTATGGTCCCTATGGGTCTCTCTGGTCTCTTTATGGTCTCTCTGGTCTCTCCATGGTCTCTATGGTCCCTCTATGGTCTCTCTGGGTCTCTCTGGTCTCTCCATGGTCTCTATGGTCCCTCTGTGGTCCCTCTGGGTCTCTGTGGTCTCTCTGTGGTCTCTATGGTTTTTGGGGTCTCCTGGGGTCTCTCTGGTCTCTCCATGGTCTCTATGGTCCCTCTGTGGTCCCTCTGGGTCTCTCTGGTCCCTCTGGGTCTCTGTGGTCTCTCTCTGGTCTCTATGGTTTTTGGGGTCTCCTGGGGTCTCTCTGGTCTCTCTCTGGTCTCTATGGTCTCTTTGGGTCTCTCTGGTCTCTCCATGGTCTCTATGGTCCCTCTATGGTCCCTCTGGGTCTCTCTGGTCCCTCTGGGTCTCTGTGGTCTCTCTGTGGTCTCTATGGTTTTTGGGGTCTCCTGGGGTCTCTCTGGTCTCTCTATGGTCTCTATGGTCCCCTCTGTGGTCCCTCTGGGTCTCTGTGGTCTCTCTGCCCCCTCTCTGGTCTCTATGGTTTCTCCATGGTCTCTCTGGTCCCTATGGGTCTCTCTGGTCTCTCTCTGGTCTCTTTATGGTCTCTCTGGTCTCTCCATGGTCTCTATGGTCCCTCTATGGTCCCTATGGGTCTCTCTGGTCCCTCTGGGTCTCTCTGGTCTCTCTGTGGTCTCTATGGTTTTTGGGGTCTCCTGGGGTCTCTCTGGTCTCCCCATGGTCTCTCTGGTCCCTATGGGTCTCTCTGGTCTCTCTCTGGTCTCTATGGTCTCTCTGGGTCTCTCTGGTCTCTCTCTGGTCTCTATGGTCTCTCTGGGTCTCTCTGGTCTCTCTCTGGTCTCTATGGTCCCTCTGTGGTCCCTCTGGGTCTCTGTGGTCTCTCTGCCCCCTCTATGGTCTCTATGGTTTCTCCATGGTCTCTATGGTCCCTATGGGTCTCTCTGGTCTCTCTCTGGTCTCTCTGGTCTCTCTGGTCTCTCTCTGGTCTCTATGGTCTCTGTGGTCTCTCTGGTCTCTTTGTGGTCTCTATGGTCTCTATGGTCTCTCTGGTCTCTCTGGGTCTCTCTCTGGTCTCTATGGTCTCTATGGTCTCTCTGGTCTCTATGGTCTCTCTCTGGTCTCTTTGTGGTCTCTCTGGTCTCTCTGGTCTCTCTCTGGTCTCTATGGTTTCTGGGGTCTCTCAGGATCTCTCCAGGTCCCTATGGGTCTCTATGATCTCTCTCTGGTCTCTATGGTCTCTATGGGTCTCTCTGGTCTCTCTATGGTCCTTGTGGTCTCTCTGGGTCTCTATGGTTTCTTGATGGTCTTTATGGCCTCTATGGGTCTCTCTGGGTCTCTCTGGTCTCTCAATGGTCTCTCTGGTCTCTCTGGTCTCTCCAGGTCCCTATGGGTCTCTATGGTCTTTATGGGTCTCTCTGGTCTCTCTCTGGTCTCTATGGTTTCTGGGGTCTCTTGGGGTCTCTCTGGTCTCTCTATGGTCTCTCTGGGTCTCTGTGGTCTCTCTGCCCCCTCTCTGGTCTCTATGGTTTCTCCATGGTCTCTATGGTCCCTATGGGTCTCTCTGGTCTCTCTATGGTCTCTCTGGTCTCTCTGGTCTCTCTGGTCTCTCTCTGGTCTCTATGGTTTCTGGGGTCTCTCAGGGTCTCTCTGGGTCTCTCTATGGTCTCTGTGGTCTCTCTGGGTCTCTCTGGTCTCTATGGTTTCTGAGGTCTCTCTGGTCTCTCCAGGTCCCTATGGGTCTCTATGGTCTCCATGGGTCTCTCTGGTCTCTCTATGGTCGTTATGGTCTCTCTCTGGTTCCTATGGGTCTCTCTCTGGTCTCCATGGGTCTCTCTGGGTCTCTCTGGTCTCTATGGGTCTCTCTGGTCTCTCTATGGTCCTTGTGGTCTCTCTGGGTCTCTATGGTTTCTTGATGGTCTCTCTGGTCTCTCTCTGGTCTCTATGGTTTCTGGGGTCTCTCTGGGTCCCAATGGTGTCTCTATGGTGTCTCTATGGTCTCTGTATGGTCTTTATGGTCTCCATGGGTCTCTCTGGTCTCTCTCTCTGGTCTCTCTATGGTCTCTATGGGTCTCTCTGGTCTCTCCACGGTCTCTGTGGTCTCTATGGTCTCTCTCTGGTCTCTATGGTCTCTCTGGGTCTCTCTGGTCTCCCCATGGTCTCTATGGTCCCTCTATGGTCCCTCTGGGTCTCTCTGGTCCCTCTGGGTCTCTGTGGTCTCTCTGTGGTCTCTATGGTTTTTGGGGTCTCCTGGGGTCTCTCTGGTCTCCCCATGGTCTCTATGGTCCCTATGGGTCTCTCTGGTCTCTTTATGGTCTCTCTGGTCTCTCCATGGTCTCTATGGTCCCTCTATGGTCTCTCTGGGTCTCTCTGGTCTCTCCATGGTCTCTATGGTCCCTCTGTGGTCCCTCTGGGTCTCTGTGGTCTCTCTGTGGTCTCTATGGTTTTTGGGGTCTCCTGGGGTCTCTCTGGTCTCTCCATGGTCTCTATGGTCCCTCTGTGGTCCCTCTGGGTCTCTGTGGTCTCTCTGTGGTCTCTATGGTTTTTGGGGTCTCCTGGGGTCTCTCTGGTCTCTCCATGGTCTCTATGGTCCCTCTGTGGTCCCTCTGGGTCTCTCTGGTCCCTCTGGGTCTCTGTGGTCTCTCTCTGGTCTCTATGGTTTTTGGGGTCTCCTGGGGTCTCTCTGGTCTCTCTCTGGTCTCTATGGTCTCTTTGGGTCTCTCTGGTCTCTCCATGGTCTCTATGGTCCCTCTATGGTCCCTCTGGGTCTCTCTGGTCTCTGGGTCTCCTGGGTCTCTCTGGTCTCTCTATGGTCTCTATGGTCCCTCTGTGGTCCCTCTGGGTCTCTGTGGTCTCTCTGCCCCCTCTCTGGTCTCTATGGTTTCTCCATGGTCTCTCTGGTCCCTATGGGTCTCTCTGGTCTCTCTCTGGTCTCTTTATGGTCTCTCTGGTCTCTCCATGGTCTCTATGGTCCCTCTATGGTCCCTATGGGTCTGTCCCTCTGGGTCTCTCTGTGGTCTCTATGGTTTTTGGGGTCTCCTGGGGTCTCTCTGGTCTCCCCATGGTCTCTCTGGTCCCTATGGGTCTCTCTGGTCTCTCTCTGGTCTCTATGGTCTCTCTGGGTCTCTCTGGTCTCTCTCTGGTCTCTATGGTCTCTCTGGGTCTCTCTGGTCTCTCTCTGGTCTCTATGGTCCCTCTGTGGTCCCTCTGGGTCTCTGTGGTCTCTCTGCCCCCTCTATGGTCTCTATGGTTTCTCCATGGTCTCTATGGTCCCTATGGGTCTCTCTGGTCTCTCTCTGGTCTCTCTGGTCTCTCTGGTCTCTCTCTGGTCTCTATGGTTTTTGGGGTCTCCTGGGGTCTCTCTGGTCTCCCCATGGTCTCTATGGTCCCTATGGGTCTCTCTGGTCTCTATGGTCTCTCTGGTCTCTTTATGGTCTCTCTGGTCCCTCTGTGGTCCCTCTGGGTCCCTCTGGGTCTCGGTGGTCTCTCTGCCCCCTCTCTGGTCTCTATGGTCTCTCTGGTCCCTATGGGTCTCTCTGGTCTCTCTATGGTCTCTATGGTCCCTATGGGTCTCTGTGGTCTCTCTGCCCCCTCTCTGGTCTCTATGGTTTCTCCATGGTCTCTATGGTCCCTATGGGTCTCTCTGGTCTCTCTGGGTCTCTCTGGTCTCTCCATGGTCTCTATGGTCCCTCTCTGGTCTCTCCATGGTCTCTATGGTCTCTCCATGGTCTCTCTGGTCCCTCTGGGTCTCGGTGGTCTCTCTGCCCCCCCCGGGGGTGACGCTGGGGCTCCCCCTACAGGAGGAGCAGCTGCTGGAGGACGCGCAGACGCTCGGGGATTGCGGCTTCACCAGCCAAACCGCCCGACCCCAGGCCCCGGCCACCGTGGGGCTGGCGCTGCGCTGCCCAGGTTTGCGGCTTCACCAGCCAAACCGCCCGACCCCAAGCCCCCGGCCACCGTGGGGCTGGCGCTGCGCTGCCCAGGTTGGGGGGGCTGCCCCATGGGGGGGGGCTGGGGGGGACCCCCCGGGGGGGCTGGGGGGGCTTGGGGGGCTGGGGGGGGGGGTCCCTGGGGGTGGGGGCACTTGGGGGGCTGCCCCATAGCAGGGGGGGCTGGGGGGGGTCCCTGGAGGTGGGGGACTTGGGGGGCTGCCCCATAGCGGGACGGGTGGGGGGGGACTTGGGGGTGGGGGGACTTGGGGGGCTGCCCCATAGTGGGGGGGGCTGGGGGGGGGTCCCTGGGGGCACTTGGGGGGCTGCCCCCCATGGGGGGGGAGGGTGGGGGGACCCTTGGGGGGCTGCCCCATGGTGGGGGGTGGGGGGGGGGGTTCTGGGAGGTGGGGGGACTTGGGGGGCTGCCCCATAGAGGGGGGGCTGGGGGGGGTCCCTGGAGGTGGGGGGACTTGGGGGGCTGCCCCATGGGGGGGGGCTGGGGGGACCCCGGGGGGGCTGGAGGGCTTGGGGGGCTGCCCCATAGTGGGGGGGGGTGAGGGGTGTCCCTGGGGGTGGGGGCACTTGGGGGGCTGCCCCATAGAGGGGGGGAAGGGGAGGACTTGGGGGGCTGCCCCATAGCGGGACGGGGTGGGGGGGGGGACTTGGGGGTGGGGGGACTTGGGGGGCTGCCCCATAGTGGGGGGGCTGGGGGGGGTCCCTGGGGGGCACTTGGGGGGCTGCCCCATGGGGGGGGGGGGTGGGGGGGACCCTTGGGGGGCTGCCCCATGGTGGGGGGTGGGGGGGGGGTTCTGGAGGTGGGGGGACTTGGGGGGCTGCCCCATAGAGGGGGGGGTGGGGGGGGACTTGGGGGGCTGCCCCATGGGGGGGGGCTGGGGGAATCCCCGGGGGGCTGGGGGGCTTGGGGGGCTGGGGGGGAGTCCCTGGGGGTGGGGGGACTTGGGGGGCTGCCCCATAGAGGGGGGGGAGGGAGGACTTGGGGGGCTGCCCCATAGTGGGGGGTGGGGGGGGTCCCTGGGGGTGGGGCAACTTGGGGGGGCTGCCCCATGGCAGGGGGGGCTGGGGGGACCCTTGGGGGGCTGCCCATGGTGGGGGGTGGGGGGGGGTTCTGGGGGTGGGGGCACTTGGGGGGCTGCCCCATGGGGGTGGGGGCTGGGGGGATCCCCAGGGGGCTGGGGGGCTTGGGGGGGCTGGGGGGGGTCCCTGGGGGTGAGGGCACTTGGGGGGCTGCCCCATAGAGGGGGGGGTGGGGGGGACTTGGGGGGGGTGGGGGGGACTTGGGGGCTGCCCCATAGGGGGGGGCCCTGGGGGGGTCCCTGGGGATGGGGGGACTTGGGGGGCTGCCCCATAGCGGGGGGGGGCTGGGGGGACCCCGGGGGGGCTGGAGGGCTTGGGGGGCTGCCCCATAGTGGGGGGTGGGGGGGGGGTTCTGGGGGTGGGGGCACTTGGGGGGGCTGCCCCATAGAGGGGGGTGGGGGGGTCTCCAGGGGGTGGGGGGGCTTGGGGGGCTGCCCCAGTGAAAAAAGGGGTTTTGGAGTGAAAAAGGGGGGATTTGGGTTAAAACTGGAGGGATTTGGGGTGAAAGGAAGAGGGTTTGGGTCCCAGAGGAGGTTTTTGGGGTGGAATGAGGGGATTTTGGGGTGAAATGAGGGGAATTTGGGGGTGAAATGAGAGGATTTTGGGGTGAAATGAAGGGATTTTGGGTCAAATGAGAGGATTTTGGGTCAAATGAGGGGATTTTGGGTCAAATGAGGGGAATTTGGGGTGAAATGAAAGGATTTTGGGTCAAATTGAGAAGATTTGGGGGTCAAATGAGGGGATTTTGGGTCAAATGAGGGGCATTTGGGGTGAAATGAGGGATTTTGGGGGTCAAATTAGGGGATTTTGGGGTCAAATGAGGGGATTTTGGGTCAAAGTAGAAGGGATTTTGGGGTCAAATGAGGGGATTTTGGGTCAAATGAGGGGAATTTGGGTCAAATGAGGGGAATTTGGGGTGAAATGAAGGGATTTTGGGTTGAAATGAAGGGATTTTGGGGTTAAATGAGAGGATTTTGGGTCAAATGAGGGGAATTTGGGGTGAAATGAGGGGATTTTGGGTCAAATGAGGGGATTTTGGGGTGAAATGAGGGGATTTTGGGTCAAATGAGGGGATTTTGGGGTTAAATGAGGGGATTTTGAGTCAAATGAAGGGATTTTGGGGGTCAAATGAGGGGAATTTTGGGGTGAAATGAGGGGATTTTGGGTCAATTGAGGGGATTTTGGGTCAAATGAAGGAATTTTGGGGGTCAAAAGAGGGGATTTTGGGTCAAATGAGGGGATTTTGGGTCAATTGAGGGGATTTTGGGTCAAATGAGGGGATTTTGGGTCAAATGAAGGGATTTTGGGGTCAAATGAGGGGAATTTGGGGTCAAATGAGGGGAATTTGGGGTGAAATGAGGGGATTTTGGGTCAAATGAGGGGATTTTGGGGTGAAGGAATGAGGGGATTTTGGGTCAAATGAGGGGATTTTGGGTCAAATGAGGGATTTTTGGGTCAAATGAGAGGATTTTGGGTCAAATAAGGGGTAATTTGGGTCAAATGAGAGGATTTTGGGGTCAATGAGAGAATTTTGGGTCAAATGAGGGGATTTTTGGGTCAAATGAGAGGATTTTGGGTCAAATGAGAGATTTTGGGTCAAATGAGGGGATTTTGGGGTCAAATGAGAGGATTTTGGGTCAAATGAGAGGATTTTTGGGTCAAATGAAGGATTTTGGGGGTCAAATGAGGGGATTTTGGGTCAAATGAGAGGATTTTGGGTCAAATGAGGGGATTTTGGGGTCAAATGAGAGGATTTTGGGTCAAATTAGAGGATTTTTGGGTCAAATGAAGGGATTTTGGGGTGAAATGAGAGGATTTTGGGGTCGAATGAGGGGATTTTGGGGTGAAATGAGGGGAATTTGGGTCAAATGAGAGGATTTTTGGGTCAAATGAAGGGATTTTGGGGTCAAATGAGGGGATTTTGGGGTCGAATGAGGGGATTTTGGGGTGAAATGAGGGGATTTTGGGTCAAATGAGAGGATTTTGGGTCAAATGAGAGGAATTTTGGGTCAAATGAAGGGATTTTGGGGTCAAATGAGGGGATTTTTGGGGGTCAAATGAGGGGATTTTGGGGGTCGAATGAGGGATTTTGTCACCCGGGGTTTCTGTTGGATTTTGGGGTGAAAGGAGGTGCTTTTGGGGTCCCCTCCCTGACTCTGCCCCCCCCCCCCCCCCCCTCTCCCTCCCCGCAGGGGCCCGGGTTCGAGGCTCTGCGCATCGACCCCTTCTCGTCGCCCCCCGAACTCCCCGATGTGATGAAACCCCAGGAGGGGGGAGGGGGCGGCCCCGGAACCCCCCCTGCCCTGAGGGGGGGGGGTGGGGGAGGACACGGCAAAGGGGAGGGGGGGAGGGGTGGGGGTGGGGGTGGGGGCACCCATGTGGGGGAATAAAGGAGGAAGATGGTGGGAACACGGGAAAACACGCTTGGAATGGGGGGGGGGGATGTGGGGGTGCCTGGAGATGGGAGAACACGCTCCTAGGGCATGGGAGAACACGCTATAGGACATGAGGAGAACACGCTTAGGGCTGGGCATGGGAGAACATGCTTAGGGCATGGGAGAGAACACGCTCACTAGGGCATGGGAAAACATGCTTAGGGCATGGAGGATGTGGGAGAACATGCTTGGACATGGAGATTGTGGGACGTGGGGGGCACCTGGAGGTGAGAGAGCACGCTTAGAACATGGAGGTGAACGTGAGAGAACGTGGAATAACACGCTTAGAACATGAGAGAGAACACGGGAGAACATGGAGGATGTGGGGACATGGGGACATGTGGAGATGGGAGAACATGGGAGAACACGCTTAGAACATGGGAGAACATGGGAGAACATGGAGGGTGTGGGACATGGGGGTACCTGGAGATGAGAGAGAACATGGGAGAACACGCTCTGGAACATGGGAGAAACCGCTTTAGAAACAATGAGAGAACACGGGGAGAACATAGGGGTGTGGGACATGGGGGGCACCTGGAGTTGGGAGAACATGGGAGAACACGCTTGGAACATTGGAGAGAACACGCTTAGGGCATGGAGAACGCGGGAGGATGTGGGACGTGGGGACACGTGAGACATGAGAACATGCTTAGAACATGGGAGAACACGCTTAGAACACGGAGCTCATGGGGGAACAGGGGAGCGCCCGGGGCAGAGAGAGAACACGCTTAGCACACGCTTAGGGACACGCTTAGGACATGGGAAACCGCGGGTCACGTGGGTGCTGGGGGGGGTCATGTGACTGCCCGGGGGGGGGGGGGGGGGCTGGGTCACGTGAGGCAAGGAGGGGGCGGGGGAAACGGGGGTCACGTGAGCAAGGGGGAGACAACGGAGGTCACGTGGGTAAGGGGAGGGCGGGGGTCACGTGAGCAAGGGGGAGGGGGAAGTGGGGGTCACGTGAGCAAGGGGAGGGTGGGGAAACGGATCACGTGGGCAACGGGGGGGGGGGAGAGACCACGGAGGTCACGTGGGGATAAGGGGAGGGCGGAGGGGGGTGTCACGTGGGCAACGAGGAGGGGGCAAACGTGGGTCACGTGAGCAAGGGGGGGTGGGGTCCGGAGAGCCGGGGTCACGTGAGCAAGGGGAGGGAAAGCGTGGATCACGTGGGCAAAGGGGAGGCAACGGAGGTCACGTGGATAAGGGGAGGGCGGGGGGTCACGTGAGCAAGGGGGGGTGCCGGGGTCACGTGGGGCAAAGAGAGGCGGGGAAACGGGGGTCACGTGAGCAGGGGGGGCGCCGGGGTCACGTGGGACAAGGGAGGGCGGGAACGCGGGGTCACGTGAGCAAGTGGAGGGCGGGAGCGTCGGGGTCACGTGGGGCGCGGGGGAAGCGGGGGGTCACGTGGGCAACGGGGGAGGGCGGGAACGCGGGGGGTCACGTGGGACAAGGGAGGGCGGGAACGCGGGGGTCACGTGAGCAAGTGGAGGGCGGGAGCGTCGGGGTCACGTGGGGCGCGGGGGAAGCGGGGGGTCACGTGGGCAACGGGGAGGGCGGGAACGCGGGGGTCACGTGAGCAAGTGGAGGTTGGGGGGGGAAGAGCCCACGGAGGTCACGTGGGCGCCGCCCCGAGGAGAAAGGGGGGGGCGTCCACGTGATCGCGCGGTCACGTGAGGGAGGCCACTCACGTGATCGGTCACTTCCGGGGGGGCCCCTCCCCCAGCAGCGATGGCGGAGGAGGAGCCGCTGCTGCCGGGTGAGAGCGGCCTCGGCCCCCCCCCGGGGAAACCCCCCCCGGGGAAACCCCCCCGGGGGAAACCCCCCCCCGGGGAATCCCCCCGGGACCCCCAGAGCTGCCCCACAGCGACCCCCAGGGACCCAGAACTGCCCCATAGATCCACGTCCTGCCCCACAGCTGCCCCATAGATCCGTGTTCTGCCCCATAACTGCCCCAGAGAGCCCTGAGCTGCCCCATATCTGCCCCATAACTGCCCCACAGGGCCCCACAGCTGCCCCATAGAGCCCAGAGCTGCCCATAGATCCACGTCCTGCCCCACAGCAGCCCCATAGATCCGTGTTCTGCCCCAGAGATGCCCCAGAGAGCCCTGAGCTGCCCCCATATCTGCCCCACAACTGCCCCATAGGGACCCAAAGCTGCCCCATAGAGCCCAGAGCTGCCCCATAGATCCATGTCCTGCCCCACAACTGCCCCATAGGGACCCACAGCTGCCCCATAGAGCCCAGAGCTGCCCCATAGATCCATGTCCTGCCCCATAAGTGCCCCACAGGGCCCCACAGATCCGTGTTCTGCCCCATAACTGCCCCAGAGAGCCCTGAGTTGCCCCACAGCTGCCCCACAGCTGCCCCATAGATCCACATCCTGCCCCACAACTGCCCCACAGGGATCCACAGCTGCCCCATAGATCCGTGTTCTGCCCCATAGATGCCCCAGAGAGCCCTGAGTTGCCCCACAGCTGCCCCATAGATCCACGTCCTGCCCCACAACTGCCCCACAAGGCCCTACAGCTGCCCCACAGAGCCCAGAGCTGCCCATAACTGCCCCATATCTGCCCCACAGCTGCCCCATAGGGACCCAAAGCTGCCCCATAGAGCCACATCCTGCCCCATAAGTGCCCCACAGGGCCCCACAGCTGCCCCATAGATCCGTGTTCTGCCCCACAGCTGCCCCACAACTGCCCCACAAGGCCCCCCAGCTGCCCCATAACTGCCCCATAGATCCGAGTCTTGCCCCACAGAGCCCTGAGGTGCCCCATATCTGCCCCACAACTGCCCCATAGGGACCCAGAACTGCCCCAGAGAGCCCAGAGCTGCCCCACAAAGCCACGTTCTGCCCCACAGAGCCCTGAGGTGCCCCACAACTGCCCCACAGCTGCCCCATAGATCCATCCTCTGCCCCACAACTGCCCCACAAGGCCCTACAGCTGCCCCACAGAGCCCAGAGCTGCCCCACAACTGCCCACAGATCCATGCTCTGCCCCACAGAGCCCTGAGCTGCCCCATAACTGCCCCATAGGGACCCACATCTGCCCCACAGATCCATGTCCTGCCCCCACAGCTGCCCCATAGGGACCCAAAGCTGCCCCATAGAGCCCAGAGCTGCCCCATAGATCCATGTCCTGCCCCACAACTGCCCCATAGGGGACCCAGAAGTGCCCAGAGAGCCACATCCTGCCCCACAACTGCCCCACAGGGCCCCACAGCTGCCCCATAGATCCGTGTTCTGCCCCATAGAGCCCAGAGCTGCCCCATAGATCCATGTCCTGCCCCACAGCTGCCCCACAACTGCCCCACAGGGACCCAGAACTGCCCCAGAGAGCCCTGAACTGCCCCATAAATCCATGTTCTGACCACAACTGCCCCACAGCACCCCATAGGGACCCAGAACTGCCCCATAGATCCGTGTTCTGCCCCACAGCTGCCCCACAGAGCCCTGAGCTGCCCCATATCTGCCCCACAACTGCCCCACAGGGACCCACAGCTGCCCCATAGAGCCCAGAGCTGCCCCATAACTGCCCCATAGATCCGAGTCTTGCCCCACAGAGCCCTGAGGTGCCCCATATCTGCCCCACAACTGCCCCACAGGGACCCAAAGCTGCCCCATAGATCCACGTCCTGCCCCACAGCTGCCCCAGAGAGCCCAGAGCTGCCCCAGAACTGCCCCACAGATCCACATTCTGCCCCACAGAGCCCTGAGGTGCCCCAGAACTGCCCCATAGGGACCCAGAACTGCCCCATAGATCCACGTCCTGCCCCACAGCTGCCCCATAGATCCGTGTTCTGCCCCATAGATGCCCCAGAGAGCCCTGAGCTGCCCCATATCTGCCCCACAACTGCCCCATAGGGACCCAAAGCTGCCCCATAGAGCCCAGAGCTGCCCCATAGATCCATGTCCTGCCCCACAACTGCCCCATAGGGACCCAGAAGTGCCCCAGAGAGCCACATCCTGCCCCATAACTGCCCCACAGGGACCCACAGCTGCCCCATAGATCCGTGTCCTGCCCCATAGATGCCCCACAGAGCCCTGAGCTGCCCCATATCTGCCCCACAGCTGCCCCATAGAGCCCAGAGCTGCCCTATAACTGCCCCAGAGAGCCCTGAGTTGCCCCACAGCTGCCCCATAGATCCATCTTCTGCCCCACAACTGCCCCATAGATCCGAGTCTTGCCCCACAGAGCCCTCAGCTGCCCCATATCTGCCCCACAACTGCCCCCAGGGCCCCACAGCTGCCCCATAGATCCATGTCCTGCCCCATAACTGCCCCATAGGGACCCAGAACTGCCCCATAGAGCCACGTCCTGCCTCATAAGTGCCCCACAGGGCCCCACATCTGCCCCATAGATCCATGTTCTGCCCCATAGATGCCCCACAGAGCCCTGAGCTGCCCCACAACTGCCCCATAGGGACCCAGAGCTGCCCCACAGCTGCCCCATAGAGCCCAGAACTGCCCCATAGATCCATCTTCTGCCCCACAGCTGCCCCATAGATCCACGTTCTGCCCCATAACTGCCCCATGGAACCCTGGGCTGCCCTCCCAGTCCCTCCCAGTCCCCTCCCAGTCCCTTCCCAGTCCCTCCCAGTCCCCTCCCAGTCCGTCTCACCCCCTCCTCTCCCCCCCACAGCCCCTCCCTCCCCGGACCCCCCCCAGCGCCCCCTGGAGGAACGGAGCCGCCTTCTGGTGAGGCCACGCCCCCTCCCCCCTCAAGCCACGCCCCCCTCAAGCCACGCCCCCCTCAAGCCACGCCCCCCATCGAGCCCCTCAGAGCTCTCCCAGTCCCTCCCAGTGCCCCCCCAGTTTCCTTTTAGGGCTTCCCAGTCCCCTCCCAGTGCCCCCAGTCTGTCCCAGTGCCCCTTCCACCCCCTCCCAGTGCCCCCCAGTGCCTCCCAGTCCCCTTTAACCCCCTCCCAGTGCCCTCCCAGTGCCCACCAGTTTCTTTTCAGGGCTTCCCAGTCCCTCCCAGTGCCCCCAGTACCCCCCCCCCCAGTCCCCCTTCCAGTCCCCCCAAACTGCTCCCAGTGCCCCCCAGTCTGTCTGAGTCCCTCCCAGTCCCCCAGTCCCCCTTAACCCTCTCCCAGTGCCCTCCCAGTGCCCACCAGTTTCCTTTCAGGGCTTCCCAGTGCCCTCCCCAGTGCCCCCCAGTCTGTCCCAGTGCCCCCTCCACCCCCTCCCAGTGCCTCCCAGTGCCTCCCAGTCCCCTTTAACCCCCCTCCCAGTGCCCTCCCAGTGCCCACCAGTTTCCTTTCAGGGCTTCCCAGTCCCTCACAGTGCCCCCAGTCTGTCCCAGTGCCCCCTCCACCCCCCTCCAGTGCCTCCCAGTGCCTCCCAGTCCCCTTTAACCCCCTCCAGTGCCCTCCCAGTGCCCACCAGTTTCCTTTTAGGGCTTCCCAGTCCCTCCCAGTGCCCCCAGTACCCCCCCCCCAGTCCCCTTCCAGTCCCCCCAAACTGCTCCCAGTGCCCCCCAGTCTGTCTGAGTCCCTCCCAGTCCCCGTTAACCCTCTCCCAGTGCCCTCCCAGTGCCCCCCCAGTTTCCTTTCAGGGCTTCCCAGTGCCCTCCCAGTGCCCCCCTCAACCCCCTCCCAGTGCCTCCCAGTGCCTCCCAGTCCCCTTTAACTCCCAGTGCCCTCCCAGTGCCCACCAGTTTCTTTTCAGGGCTTCCCAGTCCCTCCCAGTGCCCCCAGTCTGTCCCAGTGCCCCCCCCCCCAGCCCCTCCCAGTGCATCCCAGTCCCCTCCCGGTGCCCCCCAGTTTCCTTTTAGGGCTTCCCAGTCCCTCCCAGTTCCCTCCCAGTGCCCCCCAGTCCCTTTCACTCCCTCCCAGTCCCCTCCCAGTCTCCCCGAGGCTGCTCCCAGTGCCCCCCCAGTCTGTCCCAATCCCCTCCCAGTCCCTTCCCAGTGCCCCCCAGTCCCCCCCCAGTGCCCTCCCAGTGCCTCCCAGTGCCTCCCAGTTGCCCCCCCCGCAGGTTACTGGGAGTCCTGTAACAACCTGCCCTACGTGCTGATGCTCAGCGCCGCCCGCGACCTCCTCACCCCCCCCTCCCCCCCGGGGGGGCAGGTGGGTACCGCCCCTCCCCCACCCCTCAACCCCCCCCCCCTCAAGCCCCTCCCCCTCCCCCTAAACCCCCCACCAAGCCCCTCCCCCACCTCAAGCCCCTCCCCCCACCCTCAAGCCCCTCCCCCACCCCTCAAGCCCCTCCCCCACCTCAAGCCCCTCCCCCACCCCTCAAGCCCCTCCCCCACCAAGCCCCTCCCCCATCCTCAAGGGCCCTCCCCCCACCCTCAAGCCCCTCCCCCACCCCTCAGGCCCCCCCCCCACACTCAAGCCCCTCCCCCACCCAAGCCCCTCCCCCACCCAAGCCCCTCCCCTCCCCAGCCCCCCTCCCCAAGCCCCTCCCCCTCCCCAGCCCCCCCTCCCCAAGCCCCTCCCCCACCCCAAGCCCCTCCCCCTCCCAAGCCCCCTCCCCAAGCCCCTCCCCCACCCAAGCCCCTCCCCTCCCCCACCCAAGCCCCTCCCCCTCCCCAAACCCCTCCCCCACCCCAAACCCCTCCCCCCTCCCCAAGCCCCCCCCCTCCCCAAACCCCTCCCCCCACCCCAAACCCCTCCCCCTCCCCAAGCCCCTCCCCACCCCAAGCCCCTCCCCCCCCCCCCAAGCCCCTCCCCCTCCCAAGCCCCTCCCATCACCAATCCCTCCCCCACCCCAAGCCCCTCCCCCACCCCAAGCCCCTCCCCCTCCCCAAACCCCTCCCCCACCCCAAGCCCCTCCCCCTCCCCAAGCCCCTCCCATCACCAACCCCTCCCCCACCCCAAGCCCCTCCCCCACCCCAAGCCCCTCCCCCTCCCCAAAACCCTCCCCCACCCCAAACCCCTCCCCCTCCCCAAGCCCCTCCCCCACCCCAAACCCCTCCCCCACCCCAAACCCCTCCCCCTCCCCAAGCCCCTCCCCCACCCCAAACCCCTCCCCCTCCCCAAACCCCTCCCCCACCCCAAACCCCTCCCCCTCCCCAAGCCCCTCCCCCCTCCCCAAACCCCTCCCCCTCCCCAAACCCCTCCCCCTCCCCAAACCCCTCCCCCACCCCAAACCCCTCCCCCTCCCCAAGCCCCTCCCCCTCCCCAAACCCCTCCCCCTCCCCAAACCCCTCCCCCTCCCCAAACCCCTCCCCCACCCCAAGCCCCTCCCCCTCCCCAAGCCCCTCCCCCCCTCACACCCCTCCCCCCTCTCCAGGTGCCGCCCCCCAATGGATCCCAGTACGACTGCAACCCCCTGTCCACTGGGGTGAGGGGGGCGGGGCCTGAGGGGGGCGGGGCCTGAGGGGGGGGCGGGACCTGAGGGGGCACAAGGGACGGGGCTTAAAGAGCTAAAGGGGCGGGGCTTAATGGGTTAAAAGGGCGGGGCTTAAAGGGGTGGGGCTTGGTGGGTTATAAGGGGCGGGGCTTAAAAGGGGCGTGGCTTAAAGGGGCGGGGCTTAAAGGGGCGGGGGCTAATGGGTTAAAAGGGGCGGGGTTTAAAGGGGTGGGGGGGTTGGTGGGGCAAAGGGGCGGGGCTTAATGGGGTACAAGGGGGCGGGGCTTAAAGGGGTGGGGCTTAACGAGGCAAAGGGGGTGGAGCTTAAAGGGGCGGGGCTTAAATGGACGGGACCTAATGGGTTAAAAGGGGCGGGGCTTAAAGGGTTGGGGCTTAATTATGTAAAAGGGGCGGGGCTTAAAGGGACAGAATCTAACGGGTTAAAGGGGGCGGGGCTTAAAGGGGTGGGGCTTAATGAGGTAAAAGGGGCGGGGCTTAAAGGGACAAAGCTTGATGGGTTAAAGGGGGCGGGGCTTAAATGGGTGGGGCTTGATGAGGTAGAAGGGGAGGGGCTTAAAGGGGTGTGGCTCAATGAGGGTAAAGGGGCGGGGCTTAAAGGGGCGGGGCTTAATGGGGCAAAATGGGCGGGGCTTAAAGAGATGGGTTTAATGGGACAAAGGGGCGGGGCTTAAAGGGTTAAAGAGGGGGCGGGGCTTAATGGGGTAAAAGGGCGGGGCTTAAATGGGCGTGGCTTGGTGGGGTAAAGGGGCGGGGCTTAAAGGGGTGGGGGTTGATGGGGCAAAGGGGTGGGGCTTAATGGGGTACAAGGGGCGGGGCTTAAAGGGGCGGGGCTTAACGAGGTAAAAGGGGGCGGGGCTTAAAAGGGGCGGGGCTTAATGAGGTAAAGGGGCGGGGCTTAAATTGATGGGACCTAATGGGGTTAAAAGGGGCGGGGCTGAAAGGGGTGGGGCTTAATTATGTAAAAGGGGCGGGGCTTAAAGGGACAGAATCTAACGGGTTAAAGGGGGCGGGGCTTAAAGGGGCGGGGCTTAATGAGGTAGAAGGGGCGGGGCTTAAACGGGTGGGGCTTGATGGGGTAGAAGGGGAGGGGCTTAAAGGGGTGTGGCTCAATGAGGTAAAGGGGCGGGGCTTAAAGGGGCAAAATGGGCGGGGCTTAAAGAGATGGGTTTAATGGGACAAAGGGGCGGGGCTTAAAGGGTTAAAGAGGGGGCGGGGCTTAATGGGGTAAAAAGGGCGGGGCTTAAATGGGCGTGGTTTGGTGGGGTAAAGGGGCGGGGCTTAAAGGGGTGGGGGTTGATGGGGCAAAGGGGTGGGGCTTAATGGGGTACGAGGGGCGGGGCTTAAAGGGGTGTGGCTTAACGAGGTAAAAGGGGGCGGGGCTTAAAAGGGGCGGGGCTTAATGAGGTAAAGGGGCGGGGCTTAAATGGATGGGACCTAATGGGTTAAAAGGGGCGGGGCTGGAAGGGGTGGGGCTTAATTATGTAAAAGGGGCGGGGCTTAAAGGGACAGAATCTAACGGGTTAAAGGGGGCAGGGCTTAAAGGGGCGGGGGCTTAATGAGGTAAAAGGGGCGGGGCTTAAATGGGTGGGGCTTGATGGTGTAGAAGGGGAGGGGCTTAAAGGGATGGGGGTCGATGAGGCAAAGGGGGCGGGGCTTAAAGGGGCGGGGCTTAATGGGTTAAAAGGGGGCGGGGCTTAATGGGGCGGAGCTTAATGGGCAAAAGGGGTGGGACCTGCTGGGTGGGGCATAAAGGGGCGGGGCTTAAAGGGGTGGGGCCTGGTGGCCCCATGGCCCCTCCCACTTGCTCCCCCTCCCCCTCCCCCACAGACCGTGCTCCTCGCCGACGTCCTCCCCACGCTGCTCGTCAAGATGGCGGCGCCGCTCGGCCTCCACCTCCTGCCCTACAGGTGGGGGCGGGGCTGGGGGTCCCTATGGGGCTGTACGGGCCCTATGGGTCCCTATGGGTCCTCTATGGGTCTCTATGGTCTCTATGGGTCCCTATGGGTCTCTATGGGTCTCTATGGGTCTCTATGGTCTCTATGGGTCCCTATGGGTCCCTATGGGTCTCTATGGGTCTCTATGGTCTCTATGGGTCTCTATGGGTCCCTATGGGTCTCTATGGGTCTCTATGGGTCTCTATGGTCTCTATGGTCTCTATGGGTCTCTATGGGTCTCTATGGTCTCTATGGGTCCCTATGGGGTCTCTATGGGTCTCTATGGTCTCTATGGGTCTCTATGGGTCCCTATGGGTCCCTATGGTCTCTATGGGTCTCTATGGGTCTCTATGGGTCTCTATGGTCTCTATGGGTCCCTATGGGTCTCTATGGGTCTCTATGGTCTCTATGGGTCTCTATGGGTCCCTATGTGTCTCTATGGTCTCTATGGGTCCCTATGGGTCTCTATGGGTCTCTATGGTCTCTATGGGTCTCTATGGGTCTCTATGGGTCTCTATGGTCTCTATGGTCTCTATGGGTCTCTATGGTCTCTATGGGTCTCTATGGTCCCTATGGGTCTCTATGGGTCTCTATGGTCTCTATGGGTGTCTATGGGTCTCTATGGTCTCTATGGGTCTCTATGGTCTCTATGGGTCTCTATGGGTCTCTATGGTCTCTATGGGTCCCTATGGGTCTCTATGGGTCTCTATGGGTCTCTATGGTCTCTATGGGGTCCCTATGGGTCCCTATGGGTCTCTATGGGTCTCTATGGTCTCTATGGGTCTCTATGGGTCTCTATGGGTCTCTATGGGTCTCTATGGTCTCTATGGTCTCTATGGGTCTCTATGGGTCTCTATGGTCTCTATGGGTCTCTATGGGTCCCTATGGGTCCCTATGGTCTCTATGGGTCTCTATGGGTCTCTATGGGTCTCTATGGTCTCTATGGGTCCCTATGGGTCTCTATGGTCTCTATGGGTCCCTATGGGTCTCTATGGGTCTCTATGGTCTCTATGGGTCTCTATGGGTCCCTATGGGTCTCTATGGTCTCTATGGGTCCCTATGGGTCTCTATGGGTCTCTATGGTCTCTATGGGTCTCTATGGGTCTCTATGGGTCTCTATGGTCTCTATGGTCTCTATGGGTCTCTATGGTCTCTATGGGTCTCTATGGTCCCTATGGGTCTCTATGGGTCTCTATGGTCTCTATGGGTCTCTATGTCTCTATGGGTCTCTATGGGTCTCTATGGTCTCTATGGGTGTCTATGGGTCTCTATGGTCTCTATGGATCCCTATGGGTCCCTATGGGTCTCTATGGGTCTCTATGGTCTCTATGGGTCTCTATGGTCTCTATGGGTCCCTATGGGTCCCTATGGGTCTCTATGGGTCTCTATGGTCTCTATGGGTCTCTATGGGTCCCTATGGGTCTCTATGGGTCTCTATGGGTCTCTATGGGTCTCTATGGTCTCTTATGGTCTCTATGGGTCTCTATGGGTCTCTATGGTCTCTATGGGTCTCTATGGGTCCCTATGGGTCCCTATGGTCTCTATGGGTCTCTATGGGTCTCTATGGGTCTCTATGGTCTCTATGGGTCCCTATGGGTCTCTATGGTCTCTATGGTCTCTATGGGTCTCTATGGGTCTCTATGGGTCCTATGGTCTCTATGGTCTCTATGGGTCTCTATGGTCTCTATGGGTCTCTATGGTCCCTATGGGTCTCTATGGGTCTCTATGGTCTCTATGGGTGTCTATGGGTCTCTATGGGTCTCTATGGGTCTCTATGGTCTCTATGGGTCCCTATGGGTCTCTATGGGTCTCTATGGGTGTCTATGGGTCTCTATGGGTCTCTATGGTCTCTATGGGTCTCTATGGGTCTCTATGGTCTCTATGGGTCCCTATGGGTCCCTATGGGTCTCTATGGGTCCCTATGGTCTCTATGGGTCCCTATGGTCCCTATGGGTCTCTATGGTCTCTATGGGTCCCTATGGGTCTCTATGGGTCCCTATGGGTCCCTATGGGTCTCTATGGTCTCTATGGGTCCCTATGGGTCTCTATGGTCTCTATGGGTCCCTATGGGTCTCTATGGGTCTCTATGGGTCTCTATGGTCTCTATGGGTCCCTATGGGTCCCTATGGGTCTCTATGGGTCTCTATGGTCTCTATGGGTCTCTATGGGTCCCTATGGGTCTCTATGGGTCTCTATGGGTCTCTATGGTCTCTATGGGTCTCTATGGGTCTCTATGGGTCTCTATGGTCTCTATGGTCTCTATGGGTCTCTATGGGTCCCTATGGGTCCCTATGGTCTCTATGGGTCTCTATGGGTCTCTATGGGTCTCTATGGTCTCTATGGGTCCCTATGGGTCTCTATGGTCTCTATGGGTCCCTATGGGTCTCTATGGGTCCTCTATGGTCTCTATGGGTCTCTATGGGTCCCTATGGGTCTCTATGGTCTCTATGGGTCCCTATGGGTCTCTATGGGTCTCTATGGTCTCTATGGGTCTCTATGGGTCTCTATGGGTCTCTATGGTCTCTATGGTCTCTATGGGTCTCTATGGTCTCTATGGGTCTCTATGGTCCCTATGGGTCTCTATGGGTCTCTATGGTCTCTATGGGTGTCTATGGGTCTCTATGGGTCTCTATGGGTCCCTATGGTCTCTATGGGTCCCTATGGTCTCTATGGGTCCCTATGGTCTCTATGGGTCTCTATGGGTCCCTATGGTCTCTATGGGTCCCTATGGTCTCTAAGGGTCCCTATGGTCTCTATAGTCCCTATAGGTCCCTCTGGCTCTCCCCACAGCCCCCGTCTCGTCGTCGCCGCTCTCTGCTCCTGGGGCAGCTTCGCCGTCGTCGTCTCCACCCTCAGCACGGCCGGCCAGCCTGGGGGGTGCGTGTGGGGCAGCCGTGGGGCAGTTGAGGGTCACCCCTGGGGCAACTGTGGGGCCGGGGAGGGGGCCTGGGCAGGTTGTGGGGCAGAAGGCACCGTGGGGTGGGGGCTTTGGGGCAACTGTGGGGTGTTGGGGCAGTTGTGGGGCAGGCCCTGGGGCAACTATGGGGCTGCAGGGGGGTGGGGGGGCAATTCTGTGGGGGGTAAAGGGGGGGGGGCAATTCCGTGGGGTAAAAGGGGGTGGGGGGGCAATTCCTTGGGGCAAAAAGTGGTGGGGGGGGCAATTCCTTGGGGCAAAAGGGGGTGGGGGGGCAATTCTATG